>JBCNJP010013498.1:0-12290 GCA_039602395.1 Deinandra increscens subsp. villosa
TATATATATATATATATATATATATATATATATATATATATATATATATATATATATATGTATCCATCGAATTCATTCAAATCGAATTATTGGGGATGTGGTCTAGTTAGATAGAGAGTTCAGAAAAAGAAAACTCTATATAGCTTGATTTACCGAGCTTTCGGGAAATTTATTCCCTTCTTCAGGGTACTAAAATATGTACAAATTGGTAAATATGAAATACAACTTTACAGGTAACAACTTACTTAGCTATGTGAGATTGCTTTACATTTGGTTTGGGTACAACTGGGGAACAGTTTGTACTTATTGTCTCAAATTGGTGTATAAAATATGTATAAGAGATGATTTTCTTTAATAAATTTGTAGAATATTTGACAAACGGTCTAAAATTTCAATGTCATTTTTGTTATGTTTTTTTTGGGTTATACCTATTTTCATATACCTTTAATAAAGGTATGATAGTATGTTCAAAATAATATGTATTTAATTGAATGTAATTTAGAAAGTGAAGTTTATTTTAAATGCAGAATATTTGTATAGATTTGACTAAGATGTTTGAATTTCTGTTTTTTTGTTAATTGAATTTTTATTTTTGTTGATTTCGGTCATTTCCAAAAATAATCTTTTGTTTTTGTTAGTTTCAGAAAGTAAAACTTTCAAATCGTTGTAATTTGGATTATGACCTGTATTCAAATTTATGTTGTGCCAAAAGACATGAAGCTTTGTTTAATTTGATATCACTTTTGTGTTGTGTTATCCTATCTTTTAGAACTCTAGCTGTTTGACCTATATATACAGATTCACAATTTTGACATGGAATAGAATATACTACTGAAGATTGTTTTAAAATTTCATCTTTGTCTTTCGTTTTAGTAAATAGATTTCCAACATTTTTAGTGAATTTCTGACAAAGTTTTATATTTGGTTCATTTTTGAATATATTAATAATGTTTCTCAGAAACATTAGAAATGAATGGAATTGAATAAAAGTATGTTCTTTGAATATTATTATTTAGATTGTTATGTTCGTTATTGCGATTTTCATTGTGGTTTATATTATAGTGCAATCTGGTGTTATATAGTAATCTTTTCAAAAGATTTTTTGGATACGAATTCTCGATTAATGTGTTGATATAATTTTCTTAATATTTTTTTCTTTAAATTGCTCATCTGATATTTTTTCGATTCTTTTTTTGAGACCTAGAACTAAATTTATTTTCATTTTTTCGGTATGACTTGAATTATAATTTAAATATCTTCCTGAATAAGTTGTTTTAACATACCAATCTAAAATTATTTTATTATTATTTCTGATTACAAAAGTGTCGAGAAAAGGTACCCCATTTTCTTTTTCTGTTTCCATTGTAAATTGTAAATGTTGGTTATATGAGTTGAAAGATAATTAATGTATTTTCTTTTTCATTTCTTAGGAATTGCACAAATAATATCATCGACATATTTTTTGATGAAAGGTAATTCAAAATTTAATAATGGAATACAAGTATCTAGAAGGTCATCCATTACATATTGAGCTAAAATAGGGGAAATTTGTTGCACCCATAGGTGTACCTAAAAGTTGTTTATAGTAATTATTATTGAATGAACAGTAAGTTGAATCAAAAATAAAATTTAAAATATCCATGAATTTATTTTTTGGAATATTAGTTTGTTGTTCAATTAAATCCCATTTTTTATCGATAATTTGATGTACTCAAATTTAAAGGAATATTGTTAAATAATGAAACAACATCTAAACTAATTAGTTCATAATTTTGTGGAATTTCTTTGTTTTTAATGAAATCCACAAAATCAAAACTATCTTTTACGTAATAATCGTTATCAAAATTATATGCTTTAGTTAATATTTCAGTTATAAATGTAGATAGCTTACTATTAGGAGAATTAATTGAACAAACAATTGGTCTCATACTTAAAGTAGGTTTATGTATCTTGGGAAGACCATAGAATTTCGGAGAAGTTTGATTATATATAGTAAGTTTACTTGCATCTTCTTGAGTTATGTATTTTTTATTTTTGAGTTCGGAAATTATTTTGTTGGATTTTTGTTGAAAAGTTGATGTTGGATCTCTATTTAATTTTTTGTAACATTGATTATCTGATAATAGGTCATTGCATTTTTGTAAATATAATTCCTTTGACATAATTACTGTGATATTTCCTTTATCAGCTTTTGAAACAACTAAATTTGAATTTTCTTTCAAAAACTTTTTTGTTTTATTGAAAAGATAATTTAGATAATTGAAACTACAATCTTTATGTAATGAATTTGTTATAACATTTGTAATTTTGGCTCTGAAATTGTTTCTTTTGTCTTCATCTATATTATGTAAAATATTCTCGATATCAGATAATAATCTTTCAACAGATATTTCTTTAATGGAAGGAGATATTGAAAATTTAAATCCTAATGCTAAGAAAGTTTTGATGTCCTTAGGAATAGTAATATCTGTTAGGTTTTTTATCCAATTTTCTTTAGTTTTGATTGAGTTAAATTTATTCGACTTTAGATTGTTAATTTTATTGATATTTTTATTTTTAATTTTGTGAAATTCTCTATTATAACTTATATCTTGTTTTCTTTGAAACTCTTGCCAAATATTATTAGGTATTTTACTAATTATGTCACTTTCTAATATAGTAATGGATGACCTTCTAGACACTTGTATTCCATTACTAAATTTCAGAATTACCTTTCATTAAAAAATTTGTAGATGACATCATTTGTGCAGTACCTAATAATGAAAAAGAAAATATACTGAATTATCTTTCAACTCATATAACCAATCATTTACAGTTTACAATTGAAACTGAAAAAGAAAATGGAGTTCCTTTTCTAGATACGTTGGTCATTAGAAACAATAACAAAATAATTTTAGACTGGTATGTTAAAACCAACTTATTCAGGAAGATATTTGAATTATCACTCATGTCATACAGATAAAATAAAAATAAATTTAATTCTAGGTATTAAAAAACAGAATTGAAAGAATTTCGAGATGAACAGTTTAGAGAACGAAATATTAAAAAGATTATTTAATACATTAATCGAAAACGCGTATCCAAAAAAACTTTTAAAAAAATTATTATATAACACCAGGTCACAAAATAATATTAATATTAGAAATACAAACAATAACAACAGAGAATAATATCAACCAAACAAATAATATCTATTATTCAATTCCTTTTATTCCTAATATTTCTTCTAAACATTATTAATATATTTAAAAATGAACCATCAATTAAAATTTGCCAAAAATTCACAAAAAATATTGGATGTCTATTTACAAAAACTAAAGATAAAGATATAAATTTAAAACAGATCTTCAGTAGTATATTCTATTCCATGTCAACAATTGTGAATCTGTATATATAGGTCAAACAGCTAGAGTGTCTAAAAGATAGGATAACACAACACAAAAGTGATATCAAGATTAAACAAAGCTTCATGTCTTTTGGCACAACATAAATTTGAATACAGGTCATAATCCAAATTACAACGATATTGAAAGTTTTACTTTCTGAAACTAATCAAAAACAAAAGATTATTTTTGGAAATGACCGAAATCAACAAAAATATAAATTCAATTAACAAAAAAACAGAAATTCAACATCTTAGTCAAATCTATACAAATATTCTGCATTTAAAATAAACTTCACTTTCTAAATTACATTCAATTAAATACATATTATTTTGAACATACTATCATACCTTTATTAAAGGTATATGAAAATAGGTATAACCCAAAAAAAACATAACAAAAATGACATTGAAATTTTAGACCGTTTGTCAAATATTCTACAAATTTATTAAAGAAAATCATCTCTTATACATATTTTATACACCAATTTGAGACAATAAGTACAAACTGTTCCCCAGTTGTACCCAAACCAAATGTAAAGCAATCTCACATAGCTAAGTAAGTTGTTACCTGTAAAGTTGTATTTCATTTTACCAATTTGTACATATTTTAGTACCCTGAAGAAAGAAACAAGGTGAGTTCTGCGAGCCCACTTTTAAATGTTTTAAACGCTTTAATGTTTTCGGGCTGATATACATACAATGTTCAACTGTTTACTTAAAAATTATTTGAGTTAAATGCTTTTATCTGAAAATTTGATTATCTTAACTGATGAATTGATAAACTGTTTGAAATGATACAAAGATGCTTACAAGTAGTTATACGTGTTAGTATTATATATGAAATGATGATGACAGAATAATGCATATGAAATGATTATTAGAGTTATGTGTTATATTTGCTTTGAAACTAGGTATCCAAATGATAAGGGTTTGTTAATAAACGTACAAGTGAGAATGTATGATTATATGAGAACAGGTGATGCATTTGCTATATTATTATGTGGTGGATACGCCGCTGGTACATCCTGTATACAAGCATGGTAGTATAGTTACCCGACATATCGAAAGTGTGGAGGATACGCCGCTGGTACACATTGTATACATACACCTAGGTAAATTGGGGGATGTTCAGTTGTTGCAGTATATGAGTACATTATCATGTTTATTAGCACACGTGAGTCACCTGGATATCTAACTAGGGGCGGGTAGTAGTACTGTGGTGGTTAAGGAGATGTTCGATAGAATGGAACGTCTAAAGAGTTAAAGTTACGTGAACAGAGGTCGATACTGAGGTTGGGGGCTTCCAGATGAAGTCACCTGAGCGGTATTCGAAACTGGAAGAACGGAATGTAGGACGGTTGTCGTTGCTGAGGTTGGGGGCTTCCAGATGAAGTCACCTGAGCAGTATTCGAGACCGGGAAGGTATAGATGAAATGGAGCGGTTGTCGGTACTGAGGTTGGGGGCTTCCGATATAGTCACCCGAGCAGTATTCGAGACCAGAATATATAGAGGTGTACGGAATTCAGGTCGTAGGAGTTAAAAGTTATTGAGGTAGATGTTTTCTAGAGAAACGTGTATGATTATGATGTTATCTTATAACTTGTTATGTGTTATACTTGATAAATGTTGTAAAAGGGATTTTGCAGGTACAAAGGTTTTGACCTCACAAACGAGGTAACGTTTTAAAATGTAGAACTCACCAGCGTAAGCTGACCTTTTCCCAAAAACATATGTATGTCAGGTATAGGTGAGACGTCCGGGAGCAAGGGCGGAGCCCTCGTGATAAGGGACTGATCGGGCAAGCTATTAGAAGAGCTGTTGGAGTTGCTGGCTTAGTGTAGATAAATAAAGACGAATATAGTTAGTCGCTATATAGATAGATTGTAAATTATCTCAGTTACTTTACGTACTTGGCTTTATAATAAATAAAAGTTTTTAAGTTTCCGCTGCTTATCTCTGTTGTGCCACGTGTTCATGAGTAAATCCGATGAGTGACCCCTCCTGGTGCCAAGTCTGGGAGTGGGCGTCACATAAGGTGTGTAAGTAAACAATAAGTTGTGTTTAGAACCAATGATGCACCAATTGGTGTGTATGTAACCAATAAGCATGTTTAGGACCAATGATGGCCCAATAAGGTGTGCATGTAACCAATAAGTTGTGTTTAGGACCAATGATGGCCCAATAAGGTGTGTTTAGGGGAAACGAGGGTCAGTTAGGACCAATGAGTCCCAATAAGATGTGTTTAGGGGAAACGAGGGTCAGTTGGGACCAATGATGTCCCAATAAGGTGTGTTTAGGGGAAACGAGGGTCAGTTGGGACCAATGAGTCCTAATAAGGTGTGTATGTAGCCAATAAGCATGTTTAGGACCAATGATGGCTCAATAAGGTGTGTATGTAACCAATAAGTTGTGTTTAGGACCAATGATGTCCCAATAAGGTGTGTTTAGGGGAAACGAGGGTCAGTTGGGACCAATGAGTCCCAATAAGGTGTGTATGTAACCAATAAGCATGTTTAGGACCAATGATGGCCCAAAAAGGGATTCAGGTTATGAAACAGATTAAACATTTTCTCATATTAAGTTTGTTAAGTTATTGAATTCCATACATGTGACTAAAACATCCTGTCATAAGTTATTTTTCAGCAATTATTCGAAATTGATGACTGTCAAAGGGGTCCTATAATGGTACGGCTTGGTGGGTTGCTAAGGACTTTTAGAAGAAACATGTTCAAGAAACACGTTCGTCCCAACCTAGCAAAACCCACCGTGCTTGAGAATGTTCCAAAGATGTATCGCGCTATTGTGAAAAAAGAACACTGGGACAGATTTGTAGCATATACAAAATCTGACGAATTCAAGGTTTTTATTCAATTCAAACTGCAGATTTCATTAATTAGGCTAAATGTTAATTAATGAGATTATAATTATATATCCTACTGTTCTGTTGGAAAGGCTATGTCAAAGAGTATAAAAGAGGTTCGAGCACAGTATGTTTATGATCCTACAATGGGACGGGGAGGACACGTCTATCTGCAAGAAAAACTGGTAATAAGCTAAGTGTGTTACACCCAGTCATGGTTAAGAACGTGCAATGTATATTTCAAGTCTGATATATATTATTATTATAATACAAGGTACAAAACAAAGAAATTGCAGCTGATGATTGCCCCTCTCGAGCGTTTATGTGGAGGAAAGGAAGGGTAAATAAAGAGGGGGAATACAAAATGCCTGTGGTGAAGAGCGTAGCAGACGATATAGTAAGTTTAATTGCTATATATATACCTAATTATTCACATGTTAAAAATTAACAGCACCTCGCTACATTAACTAAATTAATTACTGCAGGCCGAGAATGAAACAAAAATAAATGCGGGATCCGTGAATGTAGAACCGGGAACGGATGCCCTGACATTGGTCCTTGGCAAGAAAAGGGGTGGATACCTAAAAGGTATTGGGTATGGAGTGACTTCCCGTGGATATTGGCAGGGTGCTCTAAAAGGGCGATCGAAAAACTTGAGGCGGAACTAAGAAATGAAAAACAGCTGCGTGAGAAAAAGGATCAAGAGGTTGAGCACCTCACTGATATGGTTAAAGCACAGCATGAAAAAATTGATAAGCTTACGGAGTTTATGCACCTCATGATTCAAGATAAACAAGTTAAAGCGGTAAATTCTGTAAAGGACAAATTATATATATATATATATATATATATATATATATACCTATAATTAATTATATTATATATACTTTACTTTTTATCAATTAATTATTATAAATCATTAAATCATTTCGTAGGTAAAGTCCGCGGAGGCGCCTCTTACTACAACTATAAGATCTAACAGTTGTGACCAGCATTCCAATGTAAATACAAAGGTAATTAATTATTATTGCTGATATGATCAATCTCCCATGAGCGCATATTTATTAATTAATTAACAAATTGAATTAATTGTACGTAGGACATGATCAATTCCGCGCACAATACATCGCGGAAACAATCTACTCCATCAAACTCATCTCAAAGGTCGGCCGATAAGGTACGGATTTGAAACCGTTCTGAATTTGAGTTGATCTGGAAGATTCTAGTTCATCTAGATGAACATGCGTCTCTAGTTATAGTTCATCCGGATAGTTAGAGTTCATCCGGATAGTTAAAGTTCCTCAGGATAGGTAAGGTTCATCAGGATAGTAAAAAGTTCATCAGGATAGTTAGAGTTCATCGGGATAGTTAGAGTTGATCCGGAAGATTCTAGTTCATCTGGATGAACATGCGTCTCTAGTTATAGTTCACCGTGTTGGTTATAGTTCATCCGGATAGTTAAAGTTCACCAGTATAGGTAAAGTTCATCAGGATAGTTAAAGTTCATCAGGATAGTTAGAGTTGTTCCGGAATATAATTAATAACTAACGGTTCCGGCTATGATAAGTTTGTACTTCATCCGAATGGTTATCTGGATAGTTAACTAATGTTTAGCCAGTTATGATCGATATGATTTTATTAATTAATTGAATTGTAGGTCTGTTCTGCGACTCTATCACAACACACTCCTACATCTACAACAGCGTCGCAAAAGGAAAGGGTAACTATTTTAATTTACACAATTGTGTACTTCTCTTATAACTAATTGCTATATGATCATTTAATTAAATGCTGATGTTGTCTTAATTAGGGGAAAAAGAGAAAAATAATAGAAGCATCAGCTGTTGCAGCCAGTACTGCTAGGGCATCAGAGCAGGAAGTGATATATATATATATATATAATTAAGGATTTGACAAATCGCTTTGACGTTATTGTTAATTAATATATATGTTACTAATCAGTTAATTACATGATGTCAATTTAGGAAAAGAATAAGAGACATGCAAAACAAGTAAAACCTGCAACTCGTAAAGTACTCCTAAGATGCTTGCAGTCCATCGATCAGCCAGAATCCAAGAGGTATATAGATTAGTATATACCACAATTTTTTTATTCTATTTTTTGACTTTAATTAATTAATTGTTAATATATATATGCTATAATTAATATTATTATTATTATTATGTCACTTCTGATCAGCGGTGCGAAACTGCAACGTTGCACATGGAGGGGGATCCAATGAATGTCGTGGGAATGGCTGAATTATTACCAAAACAAAAAGATGAGAAGATTCATGGAAGTCAATTACCTCCTGGTTGCCGTAGAATTAAAGTTTATAAGGTCAATAAGGGTGCAACATTTTTACCATTCCCAGTAGATGGTAAAACAATGTTTTATGATGTTGAATATAAATATATTATTGCATGGCCGATGAAACGAATGATCATTCATTCTAATAACAAGTCAGATAAATCACAGCCGGTTGATCATTCTACGGTTCAAAAAGTACTGGAACAACCACATGTAATTACTACATTAGTTAATCGTATCCGCTATAATCAATTAACTATATATACATATATATATATATATATATATATATATATATATATATATATATATCTGATCAGTTTTATTTGTCATTTTCCAGGTAAATAATGATCGGAAAAAGATGCTAAAAGTGTACTTAACACCAAACCAGCTGACTCAAGATCTGATAAACAGAAAACATAGTACACGGATCCAGCAGAAGCAGCTGATGAGCACGGAAAAGAAATTATAATTAATTATTATACAAATTAAACTTTGATTAGTGTATGTTATTTTTTGAACGACATTTGATTAGTGTATGTACATTAATTTTTAATTATAATATGATTTTAAGGTTTCTCTATATTAATTAATATGCAGTTTAATTAATTGTAATTAAGAAAATATATAATACCAAAGGCCACACTTTTGATATTTTAACGTGGCCGTTGCTACCCTTTGGCCACGCGTATTGGGACAAAATATATGATTTCAACTACCCTTTGGCCACTTTCTTTTTCCAAATATATGTGGCTAAAACACAAATATACGTGACTATATAATACCAAAGGCCACGTTTTTGATATTTTAACATGACCATTGCCACCCTTTGATCACGCGTATTGTGACAAAATGTATGATTTCAGCAACCCTTTGCCACGTATTTTTATAATGTATGTGGCTAAAACACAAATATATGTGACCATATAATACTAAAGGCCACGTTAAACAAACACATGTGGCCGTTGGGACCCTTTGGCTACGCTTTCCAGAAGAATTGTTTGATTACAACAATAAATATTGGTACCCTTTAGCCACGCTTATAGGTGGATTCAGCCACTGATATTGTAACGTGGTCGTAGGGTACATAAGGTGACGGGACCTTTGGTGTCGATTGGAATGGAAAAAAAAAACGTGACCAAACACCTTTGGTCACGGTTTTTTTTCGTGACCAATTGTGCATTTTGACGTAGTGGTCTGCATTAAAAACTATTTAGTAAGTAATAGACCAAATTTCTTTATGTACGTTTATATAAAACTGAAACATCTAAAACTAGTGACTCCGTAAAAAAAATTTGTAGACCTCTTCAAAAAACTTTCAAGTTTCGCCCCTAGTGATAACGTGGCGCTGAGTTGATAGGAAAAAAAATGTAATGTTGAAAAAATATAATGAAAGTATTAAAAATGTAATGTTGAAATTTGTAGACCTATCATTATTTTTTTTAACGGCAATTACTATCATTAATAAAATAAACCTACTAAATAAGAGATATATAAATGGATATAAATTAAATACCCTTTGTGCAAATAAAATTTGTTGTTAAAAAAATACCCTTTGCTAATCATAAATAGTATTTAAGTATGAAGTTAATGCCACCAGTGTTTCTCCTTCATTTAAACTTTGTAATTACTATCATTAATTAATAAATCTACTAAACAGAAGATATAGAAATGAATATAAATATCAATATCCTTCACATAAATTCATTCAAATAAATCGGTCTAAAAGATCTCAAAGAACACTTGTCTCAATGGCCAAGCTTCCGAGTGTATATGCCATCATCTTATGCTTAATGTTTTTCACATTGCTTGTTGGTCTTGATTGTAAGTTTATATTTTTGATATCCATTTAATTAGTAAAAGAAAAGTTAATTTGATGATTGATTTATGATTTCTTTTTTCTAAGAGTATGTGTGTTGAGTGTGAAGGAAAGAAAATGCCGTCCTTATAGCGGCCCAACACCACCCCTTGCCGCCCTCGGAGTGTTGTGGGGCAAAAATGGGCTCTTGGTCTCAGGGCTGGAGCTAAGGATTCAGATGCCCTGTTCAAGCTAAAAAAATAGACCTTATTCAGAAAAAAAAATTGCAAATAAAAAAATGTTCTTAAATAAAGAAAAAATCAAGTAATATCAATAAACATAAGAAAATTACAGTTTTAAAATGACATTTTATGTAGGTAACTAATAATTGTACAAATCTCTTAGCACTTTTAATAGAAAATTGATTTTTCATACTTCATATCCTCTAATTTATATATAAAATTTTAAAAATTATAGTGTTCCGTCGCACTTCCCACACATGCTCAACGCCCCTCTGCCTGGCCTTATTCTCATGGTGGCTAATCTCAAAACTTTGATTGATTACTTGAACTTGTACAATACGATTGGTTACTTAATTTAAAAGATTAAAAAACAAAAACAATGAGAGGGCATTATGAGAAGCTTTATGACTACACACCTTAAGGTCATAAAGTCACTTGCTAACTGAACTCCCACCTGTTAGTTAGCGTCCCATTTAGAAGTTTTATGGCTACACATAGCCTAATTGTATCATTTCGTTTTAACATGAATGTAGGCACTAGAGTTACAAGTATAAAAGGATATAGAGACAACATTTCAAGTCTACCAAATCAGAAACTTGGATCGACTTTTTTGCAAATACTATGATAATTCTAGATTACATTATTGTTGTTGTCACAATGAATATGAGTGCTTTGACACCAAAGAATTGTGTGATGAATATTGCATAAGTCATCATAGAGTGTGTTGGACTACCATGACATAAAATTATATATGCAATAATTAATTAATGATTTGTAAGTTATTGTTTTCAATCCACTCATTCAAATTCACTATAATAACAATAATGATCGGGTTGTCATTAGATGTTGCCGGAATATGTATTTGCAAAAGGGTATAACTACCGCTACTAAAAAAACAATCATTTTAATGACATGCATTGGGTGTCATAAAAAAGTACAGAATGCGTGTCAGACTGTTAGGGAAGTCCTCGTCATAAATAAACATGATACACATTTATATGTCATCTGCTTATGACACGATTTTATGACATGCATGTCATGGTTTTAACAATTTTTAAAAAAATATGTATTTATTTTAGAATTACTAATTTTCACATCAAATGATAATAAATACAAAATAAAATACATCTACTTTTTTAACGACATAAAGTACATCTACTTCTATTACATCTTTATCTTTATTTTACTAATAAATAATTAACTCGGGTGCACAAAATGAATAATGATGCATCAAGTCAAACCTTACATCAATTGTATGAAACTAAGAATTTCGTATATTCAAGTTGCGACGTGATATATATATATATATATATATATATATATATATATATATATATATATATATATATATATATATATATAGGGTTAGGTTTAAATGAGAACTTTTTATTTTGAGAACTTTTGAGAACTAAATCTCCACCACTAATTTCAGGTGGGGACCACTATAATTCATGGGGGGGTTTCCATATATAAAAACTAGTGGATGAGATTAGTTCTTTTTAGTTCTCAAACCCAATTGGTTCTCAAATGATCCTCTCCCTATATATATTGAAAAGTTCATTGTAAACACCTCCATAAGTGTAGACAGGTAGACACATATTTTCACCATTAGATCTCTTGATCTAATGGTTATGATTAATTTCTTTTTTCTTTTTTTTCCTTATTCTCATTGTTCAGAAAATTTCACATGTGA
>JBCNJP010013499.1:0-12290 GCA_039602395.1 Deinandra increscens subsp. villosa
CAACGGGCGAGAAGGTTTCGTCATAGTCAATCCCTTGGGTTTGAGTGAAACCTTTCGCTACAAGTCGTGCCTTGTAGGTTTGCACATTCCCATGCATGTCAGTTTTTCTTTTAAAGATCCACTTGCTCCCTACTGCCCGAGTGCCGAGGGGTAGCTCAATCAAGTCCCAGACGTGATTGTCACGCATGGATTGCATCTCAGCGTTCATGGCTTCAAGCCATTTATCAGATTCCGGATCTGACATAGCAGCTTTGTAGTTAGTAGGCTCATCGTTAGAATCGGCTATTAACAGAACGTCAAAGGCCTCATGATAGCCAAGGTATCTATCAGGCTCTTTGCGCGTCCTTTCGCTCCTACGAACGCTTGCGCTTGTGCTTGGGTCTGATGGGGCGACAACCATTTGTCGGTCAGACGCAGCGACCGTCTCAGGGTTAGGTGTATCTCGAATTTCTTCAAGATCCACTGGATCGCTATTCGTTCCTCGAGTAAGAAACTCTTTCTCAAGGAATTTACCTTTCCTTTTGATGGAAATTGTGTTTGCATCAGGATGGTAAAAGTAATAACCGGTATTACTGTAGTATCCAACGAAAGTTACCCTTTCGCCTTGGGGATCGAGCTTGTTATCAGATTCGCTGGTAACATAAGCATCACATCCCCATACCCTGAGGTATGATAGTTTAGGAAGAGAACCATGCCATATCTCATACGGGGTCTTCTCTACTTTCTTGGTCGGTGCCAGATTTATTAGGTGAGCAGCGGTCAAGATGGCATATCCCCAAAAGGAATGTGGCAAGGTGGTCCTACACATCATCGATCGAACCATGTTAAGTAGAGTTCGATTCCTCCTTTCACTTACGCCATTTAACTGGGGTGTGCCAGGAGGAGTAGGTTGTGAAACAATTCCACATTCCTTCAGATGATTCAGGAATTCAACGCTTAGGTATTCACCACCTCTATCAGATCGAAGTATTTTAATAGTTCGATTCAGCTGATTTTGTACTTCGTTTTGAAACTCCTTGAACTTTTCAAAAGTTTCATGCTTGTGTTTCATCAGATAGACATAGGCATATCTGCTGTAGTCATCGATGAAAGTTACGAAGTACCGTTCACGATTTCTCGTTTCGGTTCGAAAGGGTCCACACACGTCGGTGTGAATAATGCCTAACAATCCTTGGGCCCGTTCACCTGTGTGGGTGAAGGGTGACTTGGTAAGTTTACCAGATAAGCACGACTCGCATTCATCGAAGGAATCTGCATCTTGGGATTCAAGAATCCCAGCAGTTTGCAACTTCTTGATGCGGGCTTTACTTATGTGACCAAGCCTATGGTGCCATAACGAGGATTCGTTACTATCTAGCTTTGCTTCTTTTAGAAACATGATAGAGCTGATCGTTTGTTTGAACGTCTATCTCATATATACCATGTCGAGGTTTAGCCTCGAAATAAAAGATATCATAAAGGTAAGCAGAAATCATATTTCCATTAAATTTATACCGAAAACCTTGTTCAAACAATGAAGAGACAGAAATAATGTTTCTGGATAAACCAGGTGCATACAAACAGTTAACTAAAGTAACTACAAGGCCAGAAGAGCATGAAAAAGAATATGTGCCGGTAGCAAGTACTAGGACGTTTTTCCTATCACCAACGATGAGGTCCATGCAGCCTCGTTCTGTCTTCTTCCACTTCTCAGGTTCCTGCAAAACATTAACGACGTGATAACCACATCCAGTATCAAAAACCCATGAATTGGAGGTAATAGTGAAAAGTTCAATAACATTTATTGACATACCTGATGAGCAACCGTTATTAGGGTTCTTGGTCATCTTCAGCTTTGCAAGATAAACAGAACAGTTGCGAACGCCGGTGTCCCATTTTGTTGCACTCATAGCACAGGCGCTCCTCGGGAGGCTGCACCTGTGGTTTCTTGCCTTTGCCTTCTTTAACCTTCTTGGCTTTGGAGATCTTTGTATTAGCAACTCTGAGCACGTCCGGCGTGGTCCTGATCTTTACGTTGGGTATCAACGGAATAACCTCCTCGATCGACTGAGCCGAACAATTAATCGCAAGAATATGATAATGTTCAGGCAAAGATCTGAGTACTACATCAAGAGCCATCCCGTCAGAGATGGAGTAGCCAAGGTCGATCAGCCTGTCGCGATACGCTTTCATCAGCATGACATGATCGTATGGCGAGTAGTCGCTAGCCATGGAGCAGTTCACGAATTGTGAAAGTGCATTCGCTCGCTCAGTCCTCTGACCTAACTTAAATAAATCCTTGAGTTTACACATGATGTCATAGGCAGACATCCCCATGAAATTGTACCGATAATCCTGAGTCATGCTAGATAACATCAGGTCAGTGATGTCCTTATCATCGTCAGTGTGCTTTTGGAGCTCAGATCGCGAGTTCTCATTTAACAAGTAAGATGGAATACTCGCGATAGGTCGGTCAATGACATAGAGTTTCCCGAAGAGCCTTAAAAGGTTCCTCAGGGTAGTCTCCCATGCGAGAAAGCCAGTCTCAGTGAAGGGGTCGAGTTGTACCATTGAACTTAATGGTGGTGAGTTTTCATTAGCCTTCTGAAATAAGCAAAGTAGATCTAATTAGTAGTATTTTTGATGTTTTATATTTCTTTTAAAATAAGTTGGTAAAGTATATTTTTGAGAAACCAAGAATTTGTTTAGGCGACATTACTTGAGACCGCCAAAAGAGCCTTAGGAGCAAAGCCGTGTAAACAAACTGACAACGGTTGCCAATTGTGAGACTCAATTCACAACTCTCAGTATGAGGCCGCTATATACATACAATTGTATTTTGCGATACGTTTAGCCTCATCCGTGCCCACTTTAGCAATACACATCCGTGGCGCGGTGTTGAAATACTCCAACACCACGAACATATACGTCTAAAGCGATAGTAATCCTAAATGGTCGAAGTGATGACACGGTGATGAAATACTCCAATGTCCTCACCTTAGAAGGCAGCCTCGGCACCAAGTGCGGTGTTGAAATACTCCAACACTGATGCTCTGGTAAATACGTTCCAAGTTCGACTTGAGATAGGATGGCACTAACTATCAGTTTTTAAGAATTACCATATAGGGATATTAATTAACTTTAATATTTAATTATCGTCAGAAACGAACGATAAATCCTATCACCACTCGGGACTAGTAAATTAATTTAACCTAATTAAAATTACTAAGTTGTCGCGAATGGCTTATTGTGTGTTTAATGACATTAGGTCTTGATCTCGCTCGAGCCATACAAGCGAGATCATGAGGGACATATATAAATAAAATTAAATACAATAAACGGTGAACAACCAAGGAGGCAACTCTGTGCGTTCTTGGATCTGATTCAGCTCCCACTTGCTTTGACATCCCTTCGGCGTGTGTCTAGTCTTCGAGTCTTGGTTTTTACAAAATATACAATTACAAAAAAGTAACCTAGCTCTAGATTTTGTACAACTTTGAAACCTAAAACGGGTCCAATAAACCAAAAATTCGAAATACATGAAAGGGCCTAAACACTTGGGCCAACCAGAGAAAGATAAACACGCCACGACATAAACAATTATGCAATTTTAAAATAGGGCTCAGCCGTAACACACAATAATAAAATTTATATAGAATTAAAATAATTTAGCAAATTAATTCTAATTCGCAACTTGGATTTAATCGAAATTGCGAACTACCGGTTACGAAAAAGACCGGTTCTGGTTTGCGCGCGGTGATAATGGCTCTAATACCACTGTTGAGATTTACAGTGGATATCCGGGTTACCGATTTTAATTTTTTCCAATTAAAACCGATTAAATATAAATTAATACTATATTAATTTGGCAGCGGAAACAATTTAAATAAAACACGCGATTATTACTGCAACATGATCAATCACCGTACGCGACAAACATAGAAAACATTTATTTAAGATAAATAAATAAAATAAATATCTAAACGAGTTAGATATACCTTGGCGGGATCTGAGCAACCACTCGAGACACCCGGATTCAACGGGCTCGCGCTAGGACGAACTAAGACTTCTGACTCGAACCTGCGAGACAGATCATCGACGGCGGCGGCGACCATAGGTGGCGGCGGCGGAAGTGGTCGCGGCGGTGGTAGGGTTACAACGGGCGGTGGTGACAAATCTTTCTACACCGGGATCGCCACTGGAACAGTCCCTATGAAAATCTCGTCACCGGTGACAGGCGTTGACGCGGTGGCAGTGGCCGACGGGTAGAGCGGCGCAGGCCACGAAGAGAGGACGGGGCGCGGTGGCCTCGGCTGCGTCGGCAGCGCGAGGACCACCGGCCGGCAATCAACATGCGGTGCGGCGGAGGAGGCGGGGGCTTGGGCCGCGGCTGCGGCTCGGGTCGCGGCTTCGGCTTCGGCTCGGGCGGCAACGGCTTCTTTCTCGAGACGAGCACATACACTGGCAAGACGGGGATCCATCGGAAACGCGGGGGATCATGGTGGCGGTGGTGGCACCGATCGGAGGAGGGCGGCGGCTAGGGAAGCCGGCTGGGAATCGGCGTAGAGAGAGAGAGAGAGAGAGAGAGTGAAGAATTAGGGTTTTTGACTTGTTGTACAATTCACCTCCCTCTCCCTATTTTATAAAAAAATCACAGACCAGGGCTCTGACGGACTGGGCCCGGTCACGATTTCCATTGATCCAACATGCTGATCAGTCTGTTAATCCGGTAATAACTGATCAGTCCGTCTATTTATTTTACGAGCGTTTTTAGCCGAATTTAATTTTGTCGTTTTAATTAAATAAATAACCAAGTATTTATTTAATTTACCACATAGTTCGTTTTAATAATAATTAATAATTAATTAGTTTTATAGTCCGTTGACCAGAGTGTAACTTTTACGGGTCAATGTCGGTCGGGTTCGTTAATTTATCGGGTCAGGACACCCTATTTCCAACAGGTAGATGATGATTCTGGTCCAAAAACGGCTGTAGGAGTTTTTAGGGTGGAGAAATGGGGATTTAATGAAGTTAAGTTGCTTAAATAGGAAAAACTTAGGGTTTTTGCCCGCCAGACAAAATTCGTGGACCATAAAGTGGTTCACTGGGCAAGTTCACAGTCCACGAACCGCCCAGTGTAGCAACCCTTGGCCAATTTTACCGTTTTCGCTTCAGCTTCTTCGTTATTCGTTGTTTTCGACTACCTTTTTTTTAAGTTTTCACCATTGTTCATTTCCCATCATATAAAAAATATTCAAGCCAATAAAATTAAATATAAACATGTCGTATATTGTTTTTTTATCAAATAACTAAATTCACGTAACACATTTTCAGGCAAAATAACGTATGTATTACTTTTTGATTAATCACCAACATTCAGAGACTCAACTTGAACGAAATGACTCGAGATGATATTTAGGAAAATGAGACACATCAATTAAACTAACTTAAGCATTAATCCCGAATACGAGATTTCCCAGTAAACGACGAATCGCGTACCGAAATCGTGTAAAAATCACAAATTACTTTATTTTAGTTTCGAGGAACCCAATTGGTTCCAAAAGCTTTTTAGTTAAATATTTTGCTTTGAAAATGATTATGATTCATTTTAAAACATTATTTGGAGGTATAATACCCCAAAAATTTTCCGGTACTTATTAAAATGAATATCGTTAAAACGATAAATTTTAAAATGGGTCGGAGTTCACAACCGGCTAAAATGCAAATGTTACAGGTTGTTTGTGGGTTTTGGGCCGATCCTTGAAGATCTCAGTGGGTAAACTGTTGACTTTGTCCGACCCGTAGAAGGTCAAGAGGATATAATTGATCTTTATGCTCTTCAACTATCTTTATGATTATATGTATACATTATTACAAACTCCAAAAAAGAGAAAAATAATGGCCGGTTTAGATCCTAACTATAGCTTGAAACATGAAGTTTAGTTTTTAAACTTTAAGCCAAAGACCAAATCATAAAATTCAAGAGTTTCTGCGATTTATGAAATGACGAACTATTTCCTTCAAAAATCAAGGTCCCTTTAAGAACAACTTTTACATAAGAGTTGTTTTGCATTGCTTCAACGACGAATCTACGAATTTTTTTTATGGGGGTTAAAAATATTTAATGGTCGTTTATGTATCACTAAATATGAATCTGTTTCGGTCTGATTCGGATCGAGTTGAGTCATATTAACAAATTCAAACTCAAATCAAATAATTAACTGACTAGCTAAAGTAATAAAATATTCAACTAACAATCTAATATTCCGACATATAACCAGTGTTGTAAAACTCGGCCCTGCTAGGCGGTCGCCTAGGCGCTCTTCGGGCTCTTACTGAGGTGACTTTAGGCAACTCGACTGAGCAAGTCGTAGGCGGCCAACATTGGAGCAACTCGGGAAACTTGGTCTAGGTGGGCGCCTAGGCACTCCTCGGCTCAAGATTGGACTGTAGATGATGAATTGGAGCCTAAAGTACCTTTGAAAGCAGTTAATGAAGCTGCGGGTGATGATGAATCCTTAGAAAACCGAAGAAGTGCTAGATTGAGAGAACTTGAAGAAGATTTCGTATCCAAAGAAGAGGAACTAAACGATAACGTTAAATAAAAATCAGATGGAGTTAACATTAATGAACAAGATGTAGCTAATATGGTAGATGATGATTAGGTGATTATTATTTTTATGTCTAGACTAGTAAAGGGTGATATCAATTTTTGAAATACTTTAGTATTTGAAGTTTGAACAACTAATGGTGATGTCAATATTAAATTATTAATATTCACATATTTTTGTTATAAATATTAGCATTTGAAAATCACAAAAAAAATCTTCATAATATACCATTTTCGAGTGCTCTCCGAGTACTTCTCGCATAAGCCGAGTACTCCCCGTCTAGGCCGAGTACTCGCAACTCCCCAGTCGACCGACCTGGGAGCGCCTAACGAGTTTTTTAACCTTGCATATAACTAAGAATCTAACATTTAAAAGATTTAGTAATTAATCAAATTATTTTTATGATGTAAAATTTAAGAAGAAATACCAACACAAAAAACTTGGGGCTTTTAGAATCTAATTTGAGAGAGGAGTGGTGCCGATAACAACAAGGATTTCGGTTAGTGGTCTGTTCAATTTGCTCTGGCAAGAGATGAGTGGGATAGAAGGGATGGGCACATAGATGATTTTAAAGGCGAGACAACATAAACGGTGAAAGTTGGAATATTTTTTTAGTTTGTGCATATCTTTTTTTGAATGGCCGCTAATAATAATTGTATGAAATATGTTTATTTAAGAAACTAATTGTTAAGCTAAAATCTATATAATCCTTGAGTATTTGAGTAACAAAGTTTTGTTTAATAAATTTAATAACCGGACTAATATATAAATATGGACTTAAATTATTATTATTATAGTTATTGATTATTTGAACAAATCGGTTTTGTTTATAATCGTTAAGAATTAATAAGAGACGAACCTAATAATTTGAATACTTATTCGCTTTATATTTATAAAACTTTTAAAATTCTAAAATAAGTTTTCTTTGTGTCGGTCTGAAATTTTCATGAGGATCAGTATCAAAATTTCTTGTAAGTTAATTGGGATTGGACCATACATATTCTATAGAAAAAAATATTCATAGAATTCAGACGACCCGTAGCCTAATTACAAGTGGGTACATCTTTGATTGACTTTAAGTATGAAGGACCTCAAGTTTCTCTTCTTTTTTTTATAATTAATTTACATATGATTTACAACATATAAATTTTAGTTAATATTAATATAATATTATTTTTTGTCAAGTTTATCTTTATTTAAGTTAAATAGTCAATAATATTATCATTTAAGAAACAATTAATTTACCCATTAACTTCTAACACAATTTCATCTTTCAACGTGTATCCAAGTTAATATTATTCTTTAACAGAATAAAAATTTATATAGTACTAGTGTACAGGCCCGTGCGATGCACGGCCCGGGGGGGGGGGGGGGACTTTTGCCGACGCTAACATTATCATTATGTTTATGTACGTGAAACTGTTTTTTAGGTCGCCGGTGATTGTGAATAGGTAAAGAATCTGAGATTAAGGATGGCCAAAAGTAATGCGTTTAAAACAAATCAACCTACTATTGCTAATTGGCGTATGTAATATCAAGTGTATAAAAGAGTCATCAAGTTAGGTGTTAGGCGCCATAATTGGAGACAACAAACAATTATAAAGTAAGATAGATTCATTTAATATTAGTAGTTTCAAAGCTTGATGGTGTCCTAAGCACCAAATAAAATAAAACTACAAATAACGGTTACACATCCGGGGTGAAACTAGAGTCCATCCGGTTGTCAATATCACGTGTTGCTGCCTCGGCATTCCTGCGCATGCTCCACAGACTTCGTAACAGTGTCTGTTTGGTACGAATCGCATCATCCAGCATTAAGGCGGCATCACATCGGAAGGGAGAGGGATCAAGGCTAAGCACCGCGTCTAGTGCTTGTCTGTTTTCTGCCAGCAGCCTTTCTACCACCATTATCACGGCTGACAGTCCAGCGTTTATCTCATTATGGCTGGCGATAAAGAAGTTACGGACATAGTCTTCCATTTCCTAATTATAAACAATATGTGTAAAATAATAAAACAGCATTACAAAGTATAGATAGAGGCGTAGACATGTAGGTAGAGGCTTTGACTCATGAGTTGTTAATATGTTTTTATTTCTATTATGATTCATTAAAGTGAACTTAGATTGTCACAACCCCAATTAACCACTAACGGAATTTATACCGTTAAGGGGTGCGAGCAAACCAGGACCACAACCATTAGTTACAAATACTAAACGAATCAGAGTAAAGTCCAAATGTTCATAATAAAAACAGTTTAAAAGTTCGCAGCGGAATAAAAACATAAGTGTCTTAGCACTAACCACGTGCTTTAATTACAGAACATAAATGGTTGTTTAATTCCCAATTTAAGTTTAAAATAAAGTTAAGTAACTTCAAGCGCCATGCCAACCTCCAGTGGATACTCTTCAACGATCTGCAAAAGTGAAAACCACACAAGTGTCAACCTAACGGTTGGTGAGCTCACGGTGGGCATGTCATGCATTGGCCCGGTCTCATAAGCGTATGTAACAACATATAATAAGTATTAGTTTTGCAAACATTTCCAAGTGTTGAATTATCGAATATGCACTAGTTGAGTAAAAGTTAAAGCGGTCAACCGATATCGCGGGTAGCTAATCCGGTTTCCATGCACTAAGGAAGTTCGTACCAAAGCTGACGCAACAGAGTTCGGCATTTGCCGATGGTTTGTGCCTCCAGTTGTGTTCCTCATGGGACCCACAACTAAAGTAGGCTGATATTGTACTCCGTTCGGCCTCCAACCGGTTGGCTACACATTTGTGTACCGCGGAGCAGGGTTGTCAACCCTCAGTAGATCTACCCAACATCCCCTCGCTTCACAAATTAATGGTACTAAATTGTTGAGGACTTTTAAGTTTCAAGACATCCTTAGAAATCATGTGATATCATTTGGTTTAGACTTTAACCTACACTAGTCATATTAAAAACGTTTATCCTGGATTTCATTTGAAATCCTAAAAAGAGTTTAAGTGTCAAAATGGTTGTTCCGGATTTCCTTTGAAATCCCAAGTGTTATCGAATAGTTGGATTGCGGATTTCATTTGAAATCCCAAGGATGGACAGTTGCGAGTGCTTCCCATAAAACACTCCAACTTCCATAACAGATATCCCATTTGGCGATACCTCAAAATGTCAGCGTTGTTTTCCGTTTAGTATATTCGTTGTGACCCAAACGGGCTCACAATTAAAGGGTTTGTGAAACTCACCTTAGGTTGCTCGGCTACACTTGCTAATTAATCCAAGTATCGCTTAACGAAGACCTATGAACACGTTTAGGTCTTAAGTATTAGTTTTGTGTCTAATCTTTAACTTAACGTCACTATGGCCCATAACATAGCACGTTGGAACTACGACTCGACATACCGACACACGACACCGATGGTTGATCATAAACAAGGGTTCACATAAATCAGAAATCAAACATGTTTCATCATAGCATAATCATGTAAGTTATGGCATAACATTCAAGTAAATTGCACAAGTTTGGGTTTAGGTCTGGTCACAGTTTCGCTAGTATAGATTCGCTAGGCAGTTTCGCTGTGTGCACGGGCAGTACTTTCGCTAGGCAATACCCGATGACACAGTTTCGCTAGGCTAGTTTCGCTCGAAACTGTTGGCACAGTTTCGCTAGCCTAGTTTCGCCCGAAACTGGTTTGAACTTTCGTTCAGGGAATTTCGCTCGGTAGTTTCGTTCGGACAGGTCTGGTTGGTTTACCCGGCGACACTATAGTTTCGCTGTATAGTGTCGCTGGAAGGAGATATACATAGTTTCGCTGTGCAGTTTCGCCCAGAGAACTGCACAGTTTCGCCAGTCGCGAAAAACACATAAATCAGCCCTAAAATCAATCTAACAGCTTCCATACTTCATGTAATTCATTATCTAGCATACATAGACATTTACCAACATCACAGAAGCAAGTTTAACACCTTAAACATGGATTTTTATCATCAAATCACCAAAAATGCATTTTAAACCTAAAATAACCTAATCTAGCATAAATCTTCATTATGGTTTGATTTCACACGTAAAGTTACTGACTTTATGATAGATCTAGCATCCCTAAGCATCATATCAGAAGATCAAGTGATTCTATGAAGATCTAAGCATGCTTTTTAAGAAAACACATAGAATAAGGCATAGAAATGGCTTTTGGGACTCACGGTTCGATCTCCAAGCTCAATGGATGATGGTTCGGGGCTGAGATCTCGATGGCTCGGTGTGATTCTCGGCTGACCAGATTTCCAGGAGAAAAGATGGAGAGTGTGTGTGTTTTGTGTAAAAGAGGCAAATGGGAGAAACTAGGGTTTATTAAGATATTATATATCAGGGCCTAGTTTCGCTGGCAGTTTCGCTGGCCAGGCGAAACTGGCTCTGATCTCA
The DNA here is from genome assembly GCA_039602395.1 of Deinandra increscens subsp. villosa. NCBI lineage: Eukaryota > Viridiplantae > Streptophyta > Magnoliopsida > Asterales > Asteraceae > Deinandra > Deinandra increscens. Next base: position 10,991 of record JBCNJP010013499.1, read on the forward strand.
TGTAATCCGAACAGCTTGGCTAGCTACCGGGCGAATCTGTAGTTTCGCTCGGTAGTTTCGCCGGCAACCAAAAACATACAATTTGTCACATAATCAAGAATTTACAATTTGTCATGCTATTAATAATATTTAAATCATGCGTTCAAATCACATTGCACGTAATGACAATAAATAAATGAACACATAACACATATGGACGGGTTCGGTGATCAACCAAAGGACGTGGACGTATTCGGCCTAGTTAAGCATTAGTTACTAAGTTAACACTTATAACGTAACTAACGGAGATTGTCTAACGGAAGTTAACCTTGGAATTCACGGATGTCACATAGATAATTGTTATAAATTGAAATTGAGTTTTATCCTAAGATGAATTTTGAGTACCACCTGATCCATACAATCATTAACAACATTGTGCATTCAAAGCAGATGTAACAAAACACAAATATTAGTTAACGGACAGTAATAAAAAAATCAGGTAAGATCAATCGTTTTCAAATTAGAACTTTATGTATAGGAGGAAGAATAGAAACTCAGAAAACATATGTAAGTGTCTATGCTTACAGTTGCGTACGTAGATTAATTGGTGTAGTGTTCATTTAAGTTTTAGAAATTTCTTATGGTTATATGCAGCAGAAGAACAATGCAATGTAAGGGACAATGAGTATATGACGGCCTTAATGTTTCAATTTAAGTTTTTTATTAAAGAAAACATAAAGGCATATGCTTCAAAAGTGGAGAGTTTCATGAATCTGTTTTGTATCATTGAGATACGTGACATGCAAAATTGTCTGCATCCCAAAATAACTTTGATAAAACGAAATACAGAATGTTGGTTTTGTACCTTTTACCGGGGAGATGGACGGCCTTCGGTGGTCTCTGTATTACTGTAAGCGTTGTCTGCACGAAGAAGACGAACAATGTTACTTATCGTGTAATTGGTGATTTTAGAGCATGTAACAATTGTTAATGGAAGGTTTACTTTTCGCCGGCGTGATGGAATTGACGGCCACATCCTCCTCCTGTTAAAGGAATTTTGGTCCCCAAAATTAAATCATACCTTGAGTTTCTGTGGACGTTTGCTCGAACAAGTGAGGATACTTTTTCTTCATTTGATCCTCTCGTTCCCAAGTATATTCAGGTCCACGCTTTGAGTTCCATCGGACCTTTACGATCGGAATCTTGCTACGTTTGAGGGCTTTCTCCTCGCGTCCCATGATTTCTACTGGTTGCTCAATAAATCTCAGATGTTCATCAATTTCCAATTCCTCCAAAGGAATTATTTCAGTGTCTTCAGCCA
>JBCNJP010013500.1:0-12290 GCA_039602395.1 Deinandra increscens subsp. villosa
GTGGTCCCAACTGACACTCATTGCCCTTAAACACACATTATTGGGCCATCATTGGTCCTAATAACAACTTATTGGTTATATAAGACACACCTTACTAGGACTTATTGGTCCCAACCGACCCTCATTGCCCTACTAAACACTCCTTATAGGGCCATCATTGGTCCTAAACACAACTTATTGGTTATATACAAACCTTAGTGGGACTCATTAGTCCCAACTAAACACACATTATTGGGCCATCATTGGTCCTAAACACAACTTATTGGTTATATACACACCTTACTAGGACTTATTGGTTCTAACCGACCCTCATTGCCCTACTAAACACACCATACTGGGCCATAATTGGTCGTAAACACAACTTATTGGTTATATAAACACCTTATTAGGACTCATTGGGGCCAACTAACCCTCATTGTCCCTAAACCCACTTTATTGTGCCATCATTGGTCCTAGACACAACGTATTGGTTATATGCACACATTAGTGGGACTCATTGGTCCCAACTAAACACACCTTATTGGGCCATAATTGGTCGTAAACACAACTTATTGGTTATATACACACTTTATTGGGACTCATTGGTCCCAACGAACCCTCATTTCCCTTAAACACACATTATTGGGCCATCATTGGTCCTAAACACAACTTATTGGTTATATAAGACACACCTTACTAGGACTTATTGGTCCCAACCGACCCTCATTGCCCTACTAAACACACCTTATTGGGCCATCATTGGTCCTAAACACAACTTATTGGTTATATACACACCTTAGTGGGACTCATTAGTCCCAACTAAACACACATTATTGGGCCATAATTGGTCGTAAACACAACTTATTGGTTATATACACACTTTATTGTGATTCATTGGTCCCAACGGACCCTCATTGCCCTTAAACACACATTATTGGGCCATCATTTGTACTAAACACAACTTATTGGTTATATAAGACACACCTTACTAGGACTTATTGGTCCCAACCGACCCTCATTGCCCTACTAAACACACCTTATTGGGCCATCATTGGTCCTAAACACAACTTATTGGTTATATACACACCTTAGTGGGACTCATTAGTCCCAACTAAACACACATTATTGGGCCATCATTGGTCCTAAACACAACTTATTGGTTATATACACACCTTACTAGGACTTATTGGTTCTAACCGACCCTCATTGCCCTACTAAACACACCTTATTAGGCCATCATTGGTCCTAAACATAATTTATTGGTTATATACACACCTTAGTGGGACTCATTAGTCCCAACTAAACACACCATACTGGGCCATAATTGGTCGTAAACACAACTTATTGGTTATATAAACACCTTATTAGGACTCATTGGTGCCAACTAACCCTCATTGTCCCTAAACCCACTTTATTGTGCCATCATTGGTCCTAAACACAACGTATTGGTTATATGCACACATTAGTGTGACTCATTGGTTCCAACTAAACACACCTTATTGGGCCATAATTGGTCGTAAACACAACTTATTGGTTATATACACACTTTATTGGGACTCAGTGGTCCCAACTGACCCTCATTGCCCTTAAACACACATTATTGGGCCATCATTGGTCGTAAACACAACTTATTGGTAATATAAGACACACCTTACTAGGACTTATTGGTCCCAACCGACCCTCATTTCCCTACTAAACACACCTTATTGGGCCATCATTGGTCCTAAACACAACTTATTGGTTATATACACACCCTAGTGGGACTCATTAGTCCCAACTAAACACACATTATTGGGCCATCATTGGTCCTAAACACAACTTATTGGTTATATACACACCTTACTAGGACTTATTGGTTCTAACCGACCCTCATTGCCCTACTAAACACACCTTATTGGGCCATCATTGGTCCTAAACATAATTTATTGGTTATATACACACCTTAGTGGGAATCATTAGTCCCAACTACACACACCATATTGGGCCATAATTGGTCGTAAACACAACTTATTGGTTATATAAACACCTTATTAGGACTCATTGGTGCCAACTAACCCTCATTGTCCCTAAACCCACTTTATTGTGCCATCATTGGTCCTAAACACAACGTATTGGTTATATGCACACATTAGTGTGACTCATTGGTTCCAACTAAACACACCTTATTGGGCCATAATTGGTCGTAAACACAACTTATTGGTTATATACACACTTTATTGGGACTCAGTGGTCCCAACTGACCCTCATTGCCCTTAAACACACATTATTGGGCCATCATTGGTCCTAAACACAACTTATTGGTAATATAAGACACACCTTACTAGGACTTATTGGTCCCAACCGACCCTCATTTCCCTACTAAACACACCTTATTGGGCCATCATTGGTCCTAAACACAACTTATTGGTTATATACACACCCTAGTGGGACTCATTAGTCCCAACTAAACACACATTATTGGGCCATCATTGGTCCTAAACACAACTTATTGGTTATATACACACCTTACTAGGACTTATTGGTTCTAACCGACCCTCATTGCCCTTAAACACACATTATTGGGCCATCATTGGTCCTAAACACAACTTATTGGTTATATAAGACACACCTTACTAGGACTTATTGGTCCCAACCGACCCTCATTGCCCTACTAAACACACCTTATTGGGCCATCATTGGTTCTAAACACAACTTATTGGTTATATACAAACCTTAGTGGGACTCATTAGTCCCAACTAAACACACATTATTGGGCCATCATTGGTCCTAAACACAACTTATTGGTTATATAAGACACACCTTACTAGGACCTATTGGTCCCAACCGACCCTCATTGACCTACTAAACACACCTTATTGGGCCATCATTGGTCCTAAACACAACTTATTGGTTATATGCACACATTAGTGGGACTCATTGGTCCCAACTAAACACACCTTATTGGGCCATAATTGGTCGTAAACACAACTTATTGGTTATATACACACTTTATTGGGACTCATTGGTCCCAACGGACGCTCATTGCCCTTAAACACACATTATTGGGCCATCATTGGTCCTAAACACAACTTATTGGTAATATAAGACACACCTTACTAGGACTTATTGGTCCCAACTGACCCTCATTGCCCTACTAAACACACCTTATTGGGCCATCATTGGTCCTAAACACAACTTATTGGTTATATACACACCCTAGTGGGACTCATTAGTCCCAACTAAACACACATTATTGGGCCATCATTGGTCCTAAACACAACTTATTGGTTATATACACACCTTACTAGGACTTATTGGTTCTAACCGACCCTCATTGCCCTACTAAACACACCTTATTGGGCCATCATTGGTCCTAAACATAATTTATTGGTTATATACACACCTTAGTGGGACTCATTAGTCCCAACTACACACACCATATTGGGCCATAATTGGTCGTAAACACAACTTATTGGTTATATAAACACCTTATTAGGACTCATTGGTGCCAACTAACCCTCATTGTCCCTAAACCCACTTTATTGTGCCATCATTGGTCCTAAACACAACGTATTGGTTATATGCACACATTAGTGTGACTCATTGGTTCCAACTAAACACACCTTATTGGGCCATAATTGGTCGTAAACACAACTTATTGGTTATATACACACTTTATTGGGACTCAGTGGTCCCAACTGACCCTCATTGCCCTTAAACACACATTATTGGGCCATCATTGGTCCTAAACACAACTTATTGGTAATATAAGACACACCTTACTAGGACTTATTCGTCCCAACCGACCCTCATTGCCCTACTAAACACACCTTATTGGGCCATCATTGGTCCTAAACACAACTTATTGGTTATATACACACCCTAGTGGGACTCATTAGTCCCAACTAAACACACATTATTGGGCCATCATTGGTCCTAAACACAACTTATTGGTTATATACACACCTTACTAGGACTTATTGGTTCTAACCGACCCTCATTGCCCTACTAAACACACCTTATTGGGCCATCATTGGTCCTAAACATAATTTATTGGTTATATACACACCTTAGTGGGACTCATTAGTCCCAACTACACACACCATATTGGGCCATAATTGGTCGTAAACACAACTTATTGGTTATATAAACACCTTATTAGGACTCATTGGTGCCAACTAACCCTCATTGTCCCTAAACCCACTTTATTGTGCCATCATTGGTCCTAAACACAACGTATTGGTTATATGCACACATTAGTGTGACTCATTGGTTCCAACTAAACACACCTTATTGGGCCATAATTGGTCGTAAACACAACTTATTGGTTATATACACACTTTATTGGGACTCAGTGGTCCCAACTTACCCTCATTGCCCTTAAACACACATTATTGGGCCATCATTGGTCCTAAACACAACTTATTGGTAATATAAGACACACCTTACTAGGACTTATTCGTCCCAACCAACCCTCATTGCCCTACTAAACACACCTTATTGGGCCATCATTGGTCCTAAACACAACTTATTGGTTATATACACACCCTAGTGGGACTCATTAGTCCCAACTAAACACACATTATTGGGCCATCATTGGTCCTAAACACAACTTATTGGTTATATACACACCTTACTAGGACTTATTGGTTCTAACCGACCCTCATTGCCCTACTAAACACACCTTATTGGGCCATCATTGTTCCTAAACATAATTTATTGGTTATATACACACCTTAGTGGGAATCATTAGTCCCAACTACACACACCATATTGGGCCATAATTGGTCGTAAACACAACTTATTGGTTATATAAACACCTTATTAGGACTCATTGGTGCCAACTAACCCTCATTGTCCCTAAACCCACTTTATTGTGCCATCATTGGTCCTAAACACAACGTATTGGTTATATGCACACATTAGTGGGACTCATTGGTCCCAACTAAACACACCTTATTGGGCCATAATTGGTCGTAAACACAACTTATTGGTTATATACACACTTTATTGGGACTCAGTGGTCCCAACTGACCCTCATTGCCCTTAAACACACATTATTGGGCCATCATTGGTCCTAATAACAACTTATTGGTTATATAAGACACACCTTACTAGGACTTATTGGTCCCAACCGACCCTCATTGCCCTACTAAACACTCCTTATAGGGCCATCATTGGTCCTAAACACAACTTATTGGTTATATACAAACCTTAGTGGGACTCATTAGTCCCAACTAAACACACATTATTGGGCCATCATTGGTCCTAAACACAACTTATTGGTTATATACACACCTTACTAGGACTTATTGGTTCTAACCGACCCTCATTGCCCTACTAAACACACCATACTGGGCCATAATTGGTCGTAAACACAACTTATTGGTTATATAAACACCTTATTAGGACTCATTGGGGCCAACTAACCCTCATTGTCCCTAAACCCACTTTATTGTGCCATCATTGGTCCTAAACACAACGTATTGGTTATATGCATACATTAGTGGGACTCATTGGTCCCAACTAAACACACCTTATTGGGCCATAATTGGTCGCAAACACAACTTATTGGTTATATACACACTTTATTGGGACTCATTGGTCCCAACGAACCCTCATTGCCCTTAAACACACATTATTGGGCCATCATTGGTCCTAAACACAACTTATTGGTTATATAAGACACACCTTACTAGGACTTATTGGTCCCAACCGACCCTCATTGCCCTACTAAACACACCTTATTGGGCCATCATTGGTCCTAAACACAACTTATTGGTTATATACACACCTTAGTGGGACTCATTAGTCCCAACTAAACACACATTATTGGGCCATAATTGGTCGTAAACACAACTTATTGGTTATATACACACTTTATTGTGACTCATTGGTCCCAACGGACCCTCATTGCCCTTAAACACACATTATTGGGCCATCATTTGTACTAAACACAACTTATTGGTTATATAAGACACACCTTACTAGGACTTATTGGTCCCAACCGACCCTCATTGCCCTACTAAACACACCTTATTGGGCCATCATTGGTCCTAAACACAACTTATTGGTTATATACACACCTTAGTGGGACTCATTAGTCCCAACTAAACACACATTATTGGGCCATCATTGGTCCTAAACACAACTTATTGGTTATATACACACCTTACTAGGACTTATTGGTTCTAACCGACCCTCATTGCCCTACTAAACACACCTTATTAGGCCATCATTGGTCCTAAACATAATTTATTGGTTATATACACACCTTAGTGGGACTCATTAGTCCCAACTAAACACACCATACTGGGCCATAATTGGTCGTAAACACAACTTGTTGGTTATATAAACACCTTATAAGGACTCATTGGTGCCAACTAACCCTCATTGTCCCTAAACCCACTTTATTGTGCCATCATTGGTCCTAAACACAACGTATTGGTTATATGCACACATTAGTGGGACTCATTGGTCCCAACTAAACACACCTTATTGGGCCATAATTGGTCGTAAACACAACTTATTGGTTATATACACAATTTATTGGGACTCATTGGTCCCAACGAACCCTCATTGCCCTTAAACACACATTATTGGGCCATCATTGGTCCTAAACACAACTTATTGGTTATATAAGACACACCTTACTAGGACTTATTGGTCCCAACCGACCCTCATTGCCCTACTAAACACACCTTTTTGGGCCATCATTGGTCCTAAACACAACTTATTGGTTATATACAAACCTTAGTGGGACCCATTAGTCCCAACTAAACACACATTATTGGGCCATCATTGGTCCTAAACACAACATATTGGTTATATAAGACACACCTTACTAGGACCTATTGGTCCCAACCGACCCTCATTGACCTACTAAACACACCTTATTGGGCCATCATTGGTCCTAAACACAACTTATTGGTTATATGCACACATTAGTGGGACTCATTGGTCCCAACTAAACACACCTTATTGGGCCATAATTGGACGTAAACACAACTTATTGGTTATATACACACTTTATTGTGACTTATTGGTCCCAACGGACCCTCATTGCCCTTAAACACACATTATTAGGCCATCATTTGTACTAAACACAACTTATTGGTTATATAAGTGCCACCTTACTAGGACTTATTGGTCCCAACCGACCCTCATTGCCCTACTAAACACACCTTATTGGGCCATCATTGGTCCTAAACACAACTTATTGGTTATATACACACCTTAGTGGGACTCATTAGTCCCAACTAAACACACATTATTGGGTCATCATTGGTCCTAAACACAACTTATTGGTTATATACACACCTTACTAGGACTTATTGGTTCTAACCGACCCTCATTGCCCTACTAAACACACCTTATTAGGCCGTCATTGGTCCTAAACATAATTTATTGGTTATATACACACCTTAGTGGGACTCATTAGTCCCAATTAAACACACCATACTGGTCCATAATTGGTCGTAAACACAACTTATTGGTTATATAAACACCTTATTAGGACTCATTGGTGCCAACTAACCCTCATTGTCCCTAAACCCACTTTATTGTGCCATCATTGCTCCTAAACACAACGTATTGGTTATATGCACACATTAGTGGGACTCATTGGTCCCAACTAAACACACCTTATTGGGCCATAATTGGTCGTAAACACAACTTATTGGTTATATACACACTTTATTGGGACTCATTGGTCCCAACGGACCCTCATTGCCCTTAAACACACATTATTGGGCCATCATTGGTCCTAAACACAACTTATTGGTTATATAAGTCACACCTTACTAGGACTTATTGGTCCCAACCGACCCTCATTGCCCTACTAAACACACCTTATTGGGCCATCATTGGTCCTAAACACAACTTATTGGTTATATACACACCTTAGTGGGACTCATTAGTCCCAACTAAACACACATTATTGGGCCATCATTGGTCCTAAACACAACTTATTGGTTATATAAGACACACCTTACTAGGACTTATTGGTCCCAACCGACCCTCATTGCCCTACTAAACACTCCTTATAGGGCCTTCATTGGTCCTAAACACAACTTATTGGTTATATACAAACCTTAGTGGGACTCAATAGTCCCAACTAAACACACATTATTGGGCCATCATTGGTCCTAAACACAACTTATTGGTTATATACACACCTTACTAGGACTTATTGGTTCTAACCGACCCTCATTGCCCTACTAAACACACCATACTAGGCCATAATTGGTCGTAAACACAACTTATTGGTTATATAAACACCTTATTAGGTATCATTGGGGCCAACTAACCCTCATTGTCCCTAAACCCAATTTATTGTGCCATCATTGGTCCTAAACACAACGTATTGGTTATATGCACACATTAGTGGGACTCATTGGTCCCAACTAAACACACCTTATTGGGCCATAATTGGTCGTAAACACAACTTATTGGTTATATACACACTTTATTGGGACTCATTGGTCCCAACGAACCCTCATTGCCCTTAAACACACATTATTGGGCCATCATTGGTCCTAAACACAACTTATTGGTTATATAAGACACACCTTACTAGGACTTATTGGTGCCAACCGACCCTCATTGCCCTACTAAACACACCTTATTGGGCCATCATTGGTCCTAAACACAACTTATTGGTTATATACACACCTTAGTGGGACTCATTAGTCCCAACTAAACACACATTATTGGGCCATAATTGGTCGTAAACACAACTTATTGGTTATATACACACTTTATTGTGACTCATTGGTCCCAACGGACCCTCATTGCCCTTAAACACACATTATTGGGCCATCATTTGTACTAAACACAACTTATTGGTTATATAAGACACACCTTACTAGGACTTATTGGTCCCAACCGACCCTCATTGCCCTACTAATCACACCTTATTGGGCCATCATTGGTCCTAAACACAACTTATTGGTTATATACACACCTTAGTGGGACTCATTAGTCCCAACTAAACACACATTATTGGGCCATCATTGGTCTTAAACACAACTTATTGGTTATATACACACCTTACTAGGACTTATTGGTTCTAACCGACCCTCATTGCCCTACTAAACACACCTTATTAGGCCATCATTGGTCCTAAACATAATTTATTGGTTATATACACACCTTAGTGGGACTCATTAGTCCCAACTAAACACACCATACTGGGCCATAATTGGTCGTAAACACAACTTGTTGGTTATATAAACACCTTATTAGGACTCATTGGTGCCAACTAACCCTCATTGTCCCTAAACCCACTTTATTGTGCCATCATTGGTCCTAAACACAACGTATTGGTTATATGCACACATTAGTGGGACTCATTGGTCCTAACTAAACACACCTTACTGGGCCATAATTGGTCGTAAACACAACTTATTGGTTATATACACACTTTATTGGGACTCATTGGTCCCAACGGACCCTCATTGCCCTTAAACACACATTATTGGGCCATCATTGGTCCTAAACACAACTTATTGGTTATATAAGACACACCTTACTAGGACTTATTGGTCCCAACCGACCCTCATTGCTCTACTAAACACACCTTATTGGGCCATCATTGGTCCTAAACACAACTTATTGGTTATATACAAACCTTAGTGGGACTCATTAGTCCCAACTAAACACACATTATTGGGCCATCATTGGTCCTAAACACAACTTATTGGTTATATAAGACACACCTTACTAGGACTTATTGGTCCCAACCGACCCTCATTGACCTACTAAACACACCTTATTGGGCCATCATTGTGCCTAAACACAACTTATTGGTTATATGCACACATTAGTGGGACTCATTGGTCCCAACTAAACACACCTTATTGGGCCATAATAGGTCGTAAACACAACTTATTGGTTATATACACACTTTATTGTGACTCATTGGTCCCAACGGACCCTCATTGCCCTTAAACACACATTATTGGGCCATCATTTGTACTAAACACAACTTATTGGTTATATAAGACACACCTTACTAGGACTTATTGGTCCCAACCGACCCTCATTGCCCTACTAAACACACCTTATTGGGCCATCATTGGTCCTAAACACAACTTATTGGTTATATACACACCTTAGTGGGACTCATTAGTCCCAACTAAACACACATTATTGGGCCATCATTGGTCCTAAACACAACTTATTGGTTATATACACACCTTACTAGGACTTATTGGTTCTAACCGACCCTCATTGCCCTACTAAACACACCTTATTAGGCCATCATTGGTCCTAAACATAATTTATTGGTTATATACACACCTTAGTGGGACTCATTAGTCCCAACTAAACACACCATACTGGGCCATAATTGGTCGTAAACACAACTTGTTGGTTATATAAACACCTTATAAGGACTCATTGGTGCCAACTAACCCTCATTGTCCCTAAACCCACTTTATTGTGCCATCATTGGTCCTAAACACAACGTATTGGTTATATGCACACATTAGTGGGACTCATTGGTCCCAACTAAACACACCTTATTGGGCCATAATTGGTCGTAAACACAACTTATTGGTTATATACACAATTTATTGGGACTCATTGGTCCCAACGAACCCTCATTGCCCTTAAACACACATTATTGGGCCATCATTGGTCCTAAACACAACTTATTGGTTATATAAGACACACCTTACTAGGACTTATTGGTCCCAACCGACCCTCATTGCCCTACTAAACACACCTTTTTGGGCCATCATTGGTCCTAAACACAACTTATTGGTTATATACAAACCTTAGTGGGACCCATTAGTCCCAACTAAACACACATTATTGGGCCATCATTGGTCCTAAACACAACATATTGGTTATATAAGACACACCTTACTAGGACCTATTGGTCCCAACCGACCCTCATTGACCTACTAAACACACCTTATTGGGCCATCATTGGTCCTAAACACAACTTATTGGTTATATGCACACATTAGTGGGACTCATTGGTCCCAACTAAACACACCTTATTGGGCCATAATTGGACGTAAACACAACTTATTGGTTATATACACACTTTATTGTGACTTATTGGTCCCAACGGACCCTCATTGCCCTTAAACACACATTATTAGGCCATCATTTGTACTAAACACAACTTATTGGTTATATAAGTGCCACCTTACTAGGACTTATTGGTCCCAACCGACCCTCATTGCCCTACTAAACACACCTTATTGGGCCATCATTGGTCCTAAACACAACTTATTGGTTATATACACACCTTAGTGGGACTCATTAGTCCCAACTAAACACACATTATTGGGTCATCATTGGTCCTAAACACAACTTATTGGTTATATACACACCTTACTAGGACTTATTGGTTCTAACCGACCCTCATTGCCCTACTAAACACACCTTATTAGGCCGTCATTGGTCCTAAACATAATTTATTGGTTATATACACACCTTAGTGGGACTCATTAGTCCCAATTAAACACACCATACTGGTCCATAATTGGTCGTAAACACAACTTATTGGTTATATAAACACCTTATTAGGACTCATTGGTGCCAACTAACCCTCATTGTCCCTAAACCCACTTTATTGTGCCATCATTGCTCCTAAACACAACGTATTGGTTATATGCACACATTAGTGGGACTCATTGGTCCCAACTAAACACACCTTATTGGGCCATAATTGGTCGTAAACACAACTTATTGGTTATATACACACTTTATTGGGACTCATTGGTCCCAACGGACCCTCATTGCCCTTAAACACACATTATTGGGCCATCATTGGTCCTAAACACAACTTATTGGTTATATAAGTCACACCTTACTAGGACTTATTGGTCCCAACCGACCCTCATTGCCCTACTAAACACACCTTATTTGGCCATCATTGGTCCTAAACACAACTTATTGGTTATATACACACCTTAGTGGGACTCATTAGTCCCAACTAAACACACATTATTGGGCCATCATTGGTCCTAAACACAACTTATTGGTTATATAAGACACACCTTACTAGGACTTATTGGTCCCAACCGACCCTCATTGCCCTACTAAACACTCCTTATAGGGCCTTCATTGGTCCTAAACACAACTTATTGGTTATATACAAACCTTAGTGGGACTCATTAGTCCCAACTAAACACACATTATTGGGCCATCATTGGTCCTAAACACAACTTATTGGTTATATACACACCTTACTAGGACTTATTGGTTCTAACCGACCCTCATTGCCCTACTAAACACACCATACTAGGCCATAATTGGTCGTAAACACAACTTATTGGTTATATAAACACCTTATTAGGTATCATTGGGGCCAA
>JBCNJP010013501.1:0-12288 GCA_039602395.1 Deinandra increscens subsp. villosa
TTGCAAGAATACTACATGAAGATTTTCTTGAAGACAAGTTGCAAGAATACAAGAACCGATGTCACAAGTGTTGAGTATACCATCTACCAAATAGGGGGAGATTGTTGGGAATCGAGATTCCGACCCAACATGATTTGGATAGATGTGATCAATACTCAACGGCCACTTAACGTCTACCGTCCCGACAACACGGTGAAGAACATGACAACTCAAGACACAAGACTCAACTAAAGAAGATGGCTCTAGTGAATATTATTTATTGTCTAAATATTGTCACTAGTTGGTAGTTTTACTATTATGCCCTTAGTGAGTTTTGTAGTATATATAGCAAGTCTTTCTCATGTGAAAGACTTGATGATTAGTGATACTTTGAGAGAGAGTTAGTCATGGTTCTTTGAAGCTTGTCGAGGGTTCATGAACTCACCTAGTAAGTTCATGATACCCGGGAATGTGTGGGGTAGGTAAAATGTAATCATTCGATTATCTTTAGTTATCTATCATTCCACCTTGTTTATCTATCTATCTTGTTCTTCATCTATCATGTTTATACTAGCTTTGCTCATCATCATCATCATCACATCTCAAACACCATCGTGTTTATATCCGGGTGTTCATTTGTTTCTACAAAAACGAGTTACACAAAGACTCGATCCGCTTCCGCAACCAAGGTATTTGCCCACCACCTCGGTTTTTCAATTGGCATCAGAGCCATGGTGGAGATTATGCAACCTCACGGTTGATATCTCAACTTTGTGTTCTTTGCTTGTTTTTTAAAAACAAATGGAGATGTTTATGTTTTTCTTGAAAGGTTTTGAACTCCCCTCCATTATCTTTCAAAAACTATTTGTTTTTATTTTTCTGTCACGATCTTGAGAAAATATTGATGGGTCTTTGTGTTTAAATCTGGTAAACACAAGAAGGTTGAAGACTATTCCCAGTTTTGGTCTTATCTTTAAACCAAAATTTGAACTTTCAAAAGAATTCTACGTATGTAGAATTATTTTAAATTCAATATTCATAATTTTTGTTAATTGTGAATCTCAATGTTTTCTTGAACAGAGAGTTATATGTAAAAGAAGATAATTATCCATTGTCCCATCTTCTTTTTCTCTCTCTGATAGAGTGCAAGTTTAAAACTACTTTTACTTTAGCCTTTGACTTTATTTTTCTTGTGTCCCACAATTCTTTTTCTTTCACTTTATTCACTTTTCCTGCACTTTCTTTCTCCACACGCATCTATACTTTCTTCAAGGTTCCATGGCACTACTTTCTCTCTCTAAAATCATGAGAGCAAATACATAAAATATTTAGAGTGCTTAAAGATTACTCTTGAAGATGTTCGTGTGAAAGAACTCAGAAACAAAGTAAACGAGACTGCAGCTCGTATTTCACAAAAGTTTTCTGTCCGTTCTCGATTGAAAGATGGTGTTGCAAGTTAAAGAAGATGGTGACTCGATGATTCTTGGGTTGATGGTCCAACTAGTCGGTCACAACGTGTGCACGTAGCAGACCCAGTTGAGACAAAGGTGATGATAAAAGAGCTTATGTTCATGTCTGGGTTAAGGGTTAATGAAAATAACCCACGAGTTCCTGGCCTCACGTGAAGATTATCATCGATCGCTGCTTTGACTTTTTTATTCATACAAAAGGTTGACAAGACTGGTCATTAGGGTTATGGATAAAAGAAAATAGAAATGGCAGAGGAACTTCACGTGTTTCAGGAGCTACTTTTCTTTTATACCATAACCATTTCCATCAATTTAATAAATTCGGGCAAAAAAAAAAACCGAAACCTATTCCGGTACAATTCTCAATCGGAAAAATGAACCAACCCCTCAGTTCCGGCCAAACTCATTTTGCAACGGAACACGTGTTCTGTTCGATCTTTAGCCGGATATCAACTGCAACCGGAGATCACATCCGTTTCAACTCGATGAAGCGAAAGTCCTACTTGAAACGGAGAATATAACTTCAAACGGAAGTTCGTGTCTCAACCGGAAAGACGAAGCTCTTCGATCAATTGGAAGTTCAGGATCGAATGGAAGTCATTTCAACCTGAAGTTTAACATTCAACCGGAACCTCGATATTCAACCGGAAAAACCCACGTTCAAGCGGAAATTTACGTTCAACCGGAAATTTCGAAATTCAACCGGAATCTCCGGTCCAACTAAGAACATCAAGCGGAACTCAAGACTTCAACCGGAAAAGTCAAGTTCAACCGGAAACTTGTTTTCAACCGGAAATCTCGAAGTTCAATCTTCAACCGGAAAAGAACTTGAACCGGAAAACGCTACCATTCGTTTTTCATGTCACCGGAAGAAGTTCTTTGCTTGTTTTCAGGCCACTGGTAATGTCTTGGTCCACCGGAACTTGCCTCCAGCACCCGGAGTTTGCCTCTGATCAGATCTGATTGCCGGAAATTCGTTTCAGATCCCCAGAAAACGTAACTGCTCAGGTCAGTACGTTGTGGTTGTTCTCCACTGATCGGAAATAACTTTTGTTGCAAAAATATCGTTTCTGAGCTGTTTATAGCTCCCGATCTTGGTTATAAATCCACAATCACAACCACCTTGAAGCCATGAATTTCGTAGCATACTAGCATACATCACTTTTCATCAGTATGGGTTTACTTATTTAATATGGGATGCTTGCTTGCTACTTTTGGACTTCACGGGAATAATGTTGCTAAGGTTGGTTCAAGGGGTTTGAAATGGTATTGGTTATATTCTTGAAGAAGTTAAGAATTCTTTTGTAAACACAACAACAACTTCTGTTCGAGATTTCGATTACGGGTTCGGGTCCGGATAATTAATTAATTTTTTTTTGTTGTCAACACAAAGTGGAAACCGTTTGCAGCCGTGAAGGATCCGTATCTACCTAGCTGAATCATTCTAACAGATTTGTAGCCATCATTTAAACCCAACTTCTCTCGGATACATCAGGTACAACTAAACTATGTTTTCATATCAACAAGCTTTAATATGACAGACGTGTTATGAGGTCAAGACGATTTGGAAATTGTGCACAAGTTTGGTTTCATTTGAGAAGAATTATGGGGTTTGCTACTGTTAGATTATTGAAAGTCATGGGTTTGATATTGCAAGGCTGATTAATTGGGTATATGCCACATTGATGTGTTTTGATTACAACAGAACATGTTTTGCTTGGTTGCAAAAGTCTAGGGGGAGTATATGTGATGAGACTTGTTGCAATCCATGAGCAAAGCAAACGTGAATTTTAATCTTCGAAGCGTCCTCAAGCCGTAACAGTTGCAACATTGCCATTGCGGTAAAAATCGAAGGCAAGAATATTAGCACAAAAAGAAGTGGTTTATCTTCGTGCAAAGCATTGGTTTGGTATTCGGCCAAGTATTTCAAGACGGTTGAATTGTGGATTTAATTCTCACGTTTTTCATAGATCCTTTATATTGTTTACTTTCAACAATATTGGTACCTTGAGTTATGACTTAGTCCTCAAGTAGCTTGCCATTGTGTTGAAGTTTGTAAACACCCTATGCATTACAGCCTATGGCTTTGGGGTTGAAGAATGTTTATTGTAGGGGGAGCTTCACAAAGGAGAATTGAAGAACAAAAGACTTGAAACTACATGAAGATTTTCTTGAAGACAAGTTGCAAGAATACAAGAACCGATGTCACAAGTGTTGAGTATACCATCTACCAAATAGGGGGAGATTGTTGGGAATCGAGATTCCGACCCAACATGATTTGGATAGATGTGATCAATACTCAACGGCCACTTAACGTCTACCATCCCGACAACACGGTGAAGAACATGACAACTCAAGACACAAGACTCAACTAAAGAAGATGGCTCTAGTGAATATTATTTATTGTCTAAATATTGTCACTAGTTGGTAGTTTTACTATTATGCCCTTAGTGAGTTTTGTAGTATATATAGCAAGTCTTTCTCATGTGAAAGACTTGATGATTAGTGATACTTTGAGAGAGAGTTAGTCATGGTTCTTTGAAGCTTGTCGAGGGTTCATGAACTCACCTAGTAAGTTCATGATACCCGGGAATGTGTGGGGTAGGTAAAATGTAATCATTCGATTATCTTTAGTTATCTATCATTCCACCTTGTTTATCTATCTATCTTGTTCTTCATCTATCATGTTTATACTAGCTTTGCTCATCATCATCATCATCACATCTCAAACACCATCGTGTTTATATCCGGGTGTTCATTTGTTTCTACAAAAATGAGTTACACAAAGACTCGATCCGCTTCCGCAACCAAGGTATTTGCCCACCACCTCGGTTTTTCAACAGGCTTAGGTTTCTTAGATTTTAAAATTTTCTTTTGTGACCGAGAAACCTGATGATCACGAAAATCATCATAAAATCCAGAATCATAACCATTTCCATTATCATGACAAAAATCATCACAAAACTATTCACTTTGTGATTAAAAGCCATCATGACCATTTTTATAACCACTTCTCCAATCACCATATCCGGATGGACCAGAACCCCGTCTCGATCCATTCCTAAACCAATGTGCCCCCCTGCCGTACATCGGCGGATTCGACCCATAGCCAAAATTATCGTAAAATCCATCGTCATGAACTTGTATTCTTTGAAAAGATCTATTTGGCCTTTTGAAATTTGGTTTCACATTTTTTTTTGAAAAATTGGTTTGACATTATTCGGTGATGGAGAAACAAATGGCTTCTTAACATGTTGTTGCACCGACTTGGCAACAAATTCAGAATGATCAGATCCCAATTGATCAGAGCCAAGTGAGCCTTTTGGAATTATTATTTTTCGATTCTTCCCCCTAAAAGGCACACTTGGGGCATCGGATCATATTTTGGACAATACCCTCCCCGAAAAAACCTTATCTATCAAGTCAGGGTTAACCATCTTCAAAGGAACTTCTGAATCAGAATACATCTTATCAGATCCCTTTAACCGGTGCGTGGTCCACTTCACAGATTTATCAAACTTTTTAGTTTGAACTTGATCACTAGATTTTCCCTTTTCATGATTTGGTGTTTTGGAAGTTGAACCTTGTTCAAAAACTTTTGGTTTTGATTTAATAGAAACATGTTCGAATCAAATCCCACCATTTTTAGGTTTCTTTCCCTCAACTGACTTTGACCTAGCAATCTTTTTCTGCTCATACTCACTCAGTTTTGTGAGTTCAGACTTAATATCACCAAATTTGTATTTTCAAATGAGTTCATCCTGAGTGTTGTTTGAAACATTTTTGGACACCTCAGGTTCGGGATCAGAAATTAAGTCATCTATTTTATCAAGATCAGAAAAACTATAAAATAACTCATCAACTTTCGAATCTAGAGCAGATTTCACACTTGATTGCTTGTCAATTGTTTTGGAATGTGATTGAAAAGTCACTTCCTTTTTGTAAGAAGTGTAATCACATTTCTCATTGATTTGGACAGAAGATGGGCTATTAGTTATAACCATAGGAGCAGGGACCTGGTTAAGCTTTTCAGTCACATTAAACTTATCATTATTGTATAGAAAATTGGTAAATGACAATGGTATTTGAAAAGTGTTAATTTTGTTGGTTTATTCAAGAATTTCAATCTTCAAATCAGAAACAACTTTTTGATTATTAAGCAGGTCCTTTTGTGCTGACACGAGCATTTCAGATTGTTTGCTGAATTCATATTTCTGAATGCATAATTGCTCGTGTATGGACATCAATTATTTTGTGGTTTCCTCCCATCTGGTCTTGTAAATTTCCATATCCGCTTTGGTCACAGACAATTTATCAAACAATTTGGTCTTCTCATCTAAGATCTTAGACTTAGCAAACTGACTACATGTATCACATTGAAAAGAAGAAGAAGATACCTTCAGAGTATCTGCCATTAACGCAACAACTGTTCCTGGAGATTGTTCCTTTTCAAAGATCCATTCTCCAATTTGAGATTGTTGTTCTCATCAGCTAATTTCTGCATCTCCTCTTGCAATGTGATTATCTTGTCACTTGCTTCCAAAGCATTCTTGTGAGCCTTTTCATATTTTTGTTGTAAAAGATAACTCTTTTGAATAAAGCTTCAAAGTCATTTGCTGCTTCCTAAGCCTTGGCTTTACAGCTTCACAATCTTCGATTAGAGTTTCCTTTTCCTTCATCAAAACTTCCAAGTCCTTCTTTAGTAATAAAACCTCATCGGGATTAGCACATTAAGATATTGTATGTTAATAACTGATCTGTGCATCGTGTGAAGTATCGAATTGAATCAATTCAAGTCCAAGATCAAGGCAAGGTTCACTACCAGCCGAACCTAGTCTGAACCAGAAGTTTGGACCTGCCAAACCTGGAGTTCGGACAGGGTTCGGCCAACAGCTATAAATAGTGAGCTTTTCATTGTTTTGGATACGAGTTGGTACGAGTGTCCAGCTGAGCGAATCTTAAGTGTGTGTTTACTAAAGTGTTCTCTATGTCTCTGTTTCTAAATATTACTGATTGTAATTGTTCCTATATCAATAAAATAATCGGTTAATTACTTGTTTCGTATTCCGAATAGCTAATTGAGTAGACGATCCATTGCTCACGACTTTTCAAGTGGTATCAGAGCTTTCTGGTTCATTCTACTGATCTGTGGTTGCTATTTTTGGAGTTTTTGAAACGAAATGAGTAGTTTTTGGTGATTTTCGGGGGTTTTTACAAATTTTTGATCATTTCGATCGAGTCTTGTGTGAAAATTTTTCTCCTAAATCATTTCTTATCATTTTTCTGATCCACTACTGCAAATCTTGTCAAAGTCAGTCCAAAATCGAACGTTTGAGAAAAATATGTTGAGGTTCGGAGGATACTGGTGAGGTTTGGCTCAACTGCTCTGAAGTCCTAGTACGAACAGAGTTCGGATGAGTTCGTTTTGAGTTCGGTTATAGTTCGGTCAGCGTTCGGACATTATTCTCATTCGGTAGTTGTTCGGAAATTGTTCGGACTAGATCTGTGTTTGGAGACGGTTCGGTATAAGTTTAGTTCAAGTTCGGAAGGAGTTCGGTATTCGTTCGGCACTGTTAAGGTTAGTTTGATGTTCGGACTATTGTTTGAGGTTCAGAAAGAGTTCGGAACAGGTTCGGACAAGGTGTTTAGGTTCGAAAAGGGTTCAGACGATCAGAATCTAAAAATTCTCAACGATGTCGGAATATCAAGCTTTTACCGCGATGCAGAATGCGATGCAGACTATGATGAATTTTGATAACGAAATTGGAACAAGTCAGAAAGTTCCTAAGTTGTTGAAGTTGGAAGATTACCAGAACTGGAAGCAACGATTTTTGGCTTACATAAATACGAATGATATCGATTTGTGGATTCCAATCAAGAAGCTTTATCAACATCCGACTGATCAAGGAGATTTCAAGGATGTTCATACCTTCGACATTACTGAAAGGAAATAATACGAGCTTGAACAAAAAGCTTTCAGTTATCTTATGATGGCGTTACCCACTGAGTTGCTTCATCAATTTTAGTACTTGCAAGAAATCTAAGCAATTGTGGGATGCTCTATCAGCAAGATGTGAGGGTAATGATGACTACAAGAAGAGTCGGGAGAAAGTGTTGAATAAAGAATTTGATAACTTTCAACATTATGACAATGAGAACATTACATCTCTTGTTTCATGATTTTCACATCTGATTAGTGAATTAGAGGTAGTTGGAATTGAGAAAACTGATGCTGATTTGAAGGAACAGATTATGGAAGCTTTGCCTGAAAAGTGGGAAAACTATGTTTTGTTACTCACCCATGACAAGGAATATTCTACATTGACATGTCATGAGCTTACTGGAAAACTTCATGCTCGGGAAATGGAAATGTTAAATTCAAAGAAATCAACTGCTACTTTACAAATCCTGAGTTATATCATGGTGAGAATACTGCTAGCATGAATGCTAAAGCAAAGCCAAATCTGAGTTCTGCACCAAGTGTTGCTTTTATGGCTGGAGCTTCTGGAAATTATGATTCTTCAAAAGGTTGTACTTTTACAATTCCAGTTTCATCAAGTCAAAGTGCGGTTTCTGTTCAGTCGGTGGATGAATGTGCCAAACTGATTGCTGCTCTCATTTCTTCGTCTTTTGGAATGATTATAAATGATGTTGGGAAGACACAATTGGTTAAAGAAGATTTGAATGAGCTTGATGATGATCAATTGAATGAGTTAGATATGGCATGGCAACTTGCTATGTTAACTCAAAGGTCACAGCGATATTATAAGAAAACTGGAAAACAAGCTTTTAGTGGTAAATTGGGTTTTGATAAATCAAATATCAAGTGCTACAAGTGTTCGAAGCTTGGACATTTTGCTAGAGAATGTCAACAAGCTCATGGAAGCAAACCCGGTTTTTCTCAACCATAATCCAGTAATGCAAAAACAACGGCTTTAACAGTTCAAGATGATGGTGTTTATGATTGGGGTAAACAAGATGATTCACCTGCTTCGATTGTCACTCATGATCAACAAGAAGATTATAGTTCAGATACAAGTTCAGATACAAGTTCAGCACCAAGTTCCTATGAATCTGCTGAAAACTTGGAAAGTTTATTGAAAGAAAATGCTTCTTTATTTAATAAAATTCAAAAGCTTTCTAAGGAATTCAAGTTGGTTAATTCAGATTTGGAGGTGTCTAGGGAACATGAGAAGGAATTAGTTTTGAAGAATGAATGCTTGATTACCAAGGTCAAGTTGCTGAATGAAGCTTTTGAGATTTTAAAACAAGATAAAAAGAATTTTGAAGCTGCAAATGAAAAAAATTGTGAAGAGAGGGATGAGTTGGCGAATGAAGTCAAGAAATGGAAGGATGAAGCGGAGGATGTTGCTAATGATTTTCAAAATTTGTTTGAAAGGTCAAAAATCAAGCGTGACTTGCTGACAAAGGGTACTGACGAATCTGCTGCTAAAATTGCAAGTTATCAAGCTGTGATGGAAAAATATTTGGATGAGAAGCGTGAATTGGTAAGTGTGAACAAAGTTCAAACTGCAAATTTGGAGATTAAAAAGCGCGACGAAGATAAATTAAAGAAAGAATTGTTTGAAGGGCTGGAAAATCTTCGGATGCAAAAATTTGAAACACATAAGGTTGCAAAGCGATTGATTGCTATTGAGAAGGAGTTGTTTGAAGCTCAACAACAAATTTCAGATCTCAAAATTCAAGTCATTGATGCAAATAGATTGTTGAATAATGTGTCCAATTCTCAATTGTTCACAAGTTTTCTGGCTAAAGATGAGAATTTTGAAAAGATGTTTGATAAAACAGCTTCACCTCCTGCTCATAACAAGGAAGCTTTCAAAGAAGTGAAAGAAAATATTGAAGCAGTTGATTATTCAAAGTTTTCATCACTACTGCAGAAGAAGAGAAGATAGTGAAGAAAAAGAAATCCAAAAAGAACAAAAAGAAGAAAGGAAAGAAATCTGAAGTTCCTCCTGCTCCAAAGTTTGTTTCTGGTTCATCCTCAGCTGAAAATGAGAAGTCTACTACTTCAAGCGAGAAAATTCGGTCTCAACCTGAATTTGCTGAGTCAATTTTCTATGAGCAGAAAAATATGAAAGAAAGCAAAGCTGAATTTCCAAAATTAGCAAAGAATAGACACCAGAATGTTCATTCTGAGGAAAAAGTTATTGGAAAAGATGTTGGTTTGGGCTTTAAAGCACAGAATGTCAAAGCTGATAAAGTTCCCGCATCATCATCACAGAATTTGAAGAAACTAAAGATGAAGCAAGTGAAAAAGGAGGTCTTTAACGCGGACAAAGTTCAACCTGAGAGATTCTACAAACTCAAGGGTTCAGAATAGATTTTCTCCGACAAAGAGTTTCCTCTTCACTACGTTGATGCTAGGAAAATTTCTGAAGTGTTTGAGAAGAAGGATGCATCAAGAACCTTGAAGAATCAAACCGCCAAATGTTCTTCTGATGATTCTCATTCTCCAAGCCCAACATCTAAATAGGTTCATGATCACCGAAAACAAGTATATAATACTTCTTTTGATCATGTTCGAGATAACCATGTGTGTGATTCTGTGCAGGAACCTAAACGGTGGGACAAATCTAAACGTATATGTTATGTTTACCGCCAAAAAGGGCATATGGCAAAGGATTGTCCCCCAGTCAGAAGAATTTCGGGAACGGGGGCGTGTAACGTCATGAAATCATAGTCGTGGATACTTAGAACAATTAATAGTAAAACAATTGATAAACAATACGTCATTTGGATTGCAGTGGAAATAGTGGTAAAATTACATTGTCTTACAATTAATAATAAAGATGGAAATAGTTCTTAAAAGTTAAGATAGTTCCTAAAATGCTTGTTAGGTGGATAAATCGGGACTATGACTCCATCAACAGCAGGTCCGTTCATGAGTGATGACTCCGTTTGCACGTGCGGATACATTTAGTTACCTGAGAAATAGGGTCAACATAAAGTTGGTGAGTTCACAGGTTTAAGACTCTACAAATAGTTTGTAAATGGTTTAAGGTATACAAAATAATGATATGGTCACCGTGATATAATGATTAGCAATGAACTCTGAATTTGAAACTAACAGATTTATCCACTCATAGCATCTTCTCTAAAGATACTGCAATGGAACAATAATAACTTGTGTGTACTACTCGACAAATGCACACGTCGGGATTGAAGCTACCAATCAAGTAGGGTTGTTAACCCAAATAGATCTATTCACTAGTTAACGTTTAGAACATAACTAATCAAATTCAATTAATAGTGGAATTTGTGACAATTCGCTATGTAACGCGATGTACTCATTTGTAGGGTAAGTAAAGAAGATATAATCATACGGCAGAGTACAGTTCGACTAAGATATCAAGTATAAAATAGTTTGGTTCATGATTTCTCCCCCAAAGTATTAAAAGAGTTTAAAAGAAAGGGGCCGTGAGACTCACCTGATCTAGGTGAAATGGAGACAAGTATGTAAGTCCGGAAATGAAATGGTGCAAGTAACGTCCTAATAAATAATAAGACAATGCATATATATATAAGGCATTTGGTTATTGAGTAACAATGATGTCACCCAACGATACCGGTCAAGTCTTGATATAATATCCCGTTTGTATTAGTTTTGGAAGTCCGTTTGATAATATTTATCGATCAAATAAATATACGAAATCCATACTTATATTTATGTCAAAATAAATATAAAGGAAAGTTAAATAAATCAATAAATCAATTTAACTTAAAAGAAACCATTCAAGTTTTAATGGTTGAAATAAATAATAATGTCTATTATTATTTATAGATAGATTTATATATGTCATGACTTATACCTCTTATAATTATTTAACAAAATAATTATATATATATTTTTTCCAGGTAAAAATCTTTGACAAGGTTTACTGATACAATATAAGTGAGTTAAAAATAAATAAAAGTCTTTGTATTTATACTTATACATTTATAAAAGATTTTATAAATTCACATTGACAAAAGTTATAATCATAGGATGACTTAAGCTGACCATCTTTTAATAAATTAAAAGTTTAAGTGTTATAAATAATTATATGTTCAAATATAATTATTTGACATTTGAATTGTCGAAAACGTTTTACGTTATCACTTAAAATGCGAACGTTTTTTATTTAGAAATAGTCAATAGTTATTTTCCAAGTCAAAACGTTTGGTGTCGTAATAGTTTAAATATTTTATAACTAAAATATTTATTAAAAGTTTATAGAAAACGTAGTCACCGGTTTTGTTTAATATATAGACTTTTATTGCTTTTGAACTTTATATATTTTAGGGAAATGTCAAGAATATTTCTTTAGGTTAGTTTCAAGTCTTAAAATATATTTTTGGTCGGTTTTGAAATAAGTCACTAAAATTGAGTTTTCTCGTTGCATATTAATCCGTTTTGATCCCGGTTTTCTCTCTACGCAACATTTCTCTATTTTCGTCACTTTGGTTTATTTAAAACATCAAAAATATGTGTTAAAAATGCGTCGGGATCAGATCTGATCCGTAACAGTTTTTATGAACTTTTTATAAATAAAAGTCATGTTTTATCTTTTAAAAATCACAAACTTGAAACTAGTCTTTTAGGGGTTGATCAAGGTTTATAAAAAAAATATTTTTATAGTTAAAATCTATATAATAAAGTCCAAATGATTAGTCATAAATGAGATGTTATAAATGCATTTTTACTTGATTTCTTAAACTTATAAAATCTATTTTAAGGTTTTGGTGAATTAAATTCACCAACACATTAAAGTCTTGAGTTTTAGTGACTAGTTTTTATAAAATAAATATATTTTATAACATGTCGACTTGAGATTAT
>JBCNJP010013502.1:0-12287 GCA_039602395.1 Deinandra increscens subsp. villosa
CTGTGTTGACTTGTTGACTTTAGCAAATTAGGGTTTTGTGTGATCAATCACTACGAGCATGCACGGAAGTTTAAACGTTTGAAATATTATGATTCGTATCTTATGATTTTATGTGATATTTGTATATTCACATATTATTCATTGATTATGTGAACTAATTAAGTATAGATTTAATTCTATGATTATATGTGGAATTAAATACATATGCATATAATATGAGTTAATGAGATTTATGATTTTATGTAATTAAAATGTTTCAATTACAAGTTATTGATAATAGAGTTATTATACACAAATTTAAGTGATTTAAATAGGTAAGTTATGATTTTATGTGGTTTTAAATATATAATTGTAAACTTATATGCCATAATTTATTTAGTAAAACGAGATTTATATTTTCCCTATTAACGTTATACGATCTATATATTTTAACGTTCCTTGTATATTCATTGTTTAATCATCCATCCGTTAATATCCGTTAGCCTCGTTATCCTTTCATAAATTTGAGGGGCCTTTCCTGTCATTCTTAAACATTCCTTTCTTTTACAAATCTTGAGGGGTTAGCCTTGCTATTAACAAAACTTGCCATCCTAAAGTATAAAGTCCTGAGGGGGCTGTTTTGCCAACTGTCCAAAAGTTAATTTAATTATCATTGAAACGTATTCAAGACTTGGAATCGGTTTTGACCGATTTCAATTTCTCGGTCGGTTACTCTCGTGGCCATCAATGGGAGATCAATGATATGTATATCATTGAAACGAAACAAAGACCCTTGCCTATCAGTCGCTTCCTCCCTCTCGTTCTCTGTTTTTCTTTTTTTCCGGCGACTCAAAACCACCGTCAACCACCACTATCCGCACTGTTGCACCACCTCTCGATCACCACTGTGATCGCGAATCTCCTACGAGCAACCAGGTGTCATCCAAAGTCCAAACCATGACGGTGCTCGGTGTTCGCGTTCAAGGTTCGGGACTCGTTTCGGGACTTAAAACTCGTTGTATTCGATCTCCGACTCAAGGTAACTCATTCCCTACGCTAATCGCACATTTTTCTATGGTTAATTTGGTTTCCACGATTTTCCGGCGACCGGAGTTAGGGTTCCGGTCACTGGAATTCTTGTATGAAGAAGATGACATGCACAGGCGTCATGTTAAATAAATTAAAAGTCTGCCTTATTAACAGACGCCAATCTGGCACAATGGTCTGGGCGCTGGGGCTGTAATGTCGAGGTCACGGGTTCTAAACCCGGCCTCTGTGTTTTCTTTTCCTGTTTTCTCTTTTAAACTCGTTTCTAGCCACCCTTGCTGTATAAAAGACTTTGTTCCGGATTCGTAAACAAAAGGCAGCCTTGGCGGAATGGTTTGGGTGTTGTGCTGGGATTGGGGAGGTCGCGGGTTCGAACCTTGCGACCTACATGTTTTTCTGTTTTGTTTTTAATTGTTGTTCAAGGGGTGGATCAAACTAAAACTTGTTTAAAACAATTTCTTAAGAATGGGTAAACCCGTAAAAACTATAATTGAGACATTTAAACATCGTAAATCATATTTTAGTTGTAAAACATGTTTAACTTGTTAATTTAAATTAAGAATATAGTTTTTTTTTTTAAACATCCATGTATATATTTATTGATATAAAACTTTGGGTTTATCTAAAAAGGATATATATATATATATATATCATTGTGTAAACTATTAAATATATATATATATACAAGACGTTGGCTTGAAACAAAGTAATATCTTGTGTAAACATTAAAATGTTTTTAGGAAACTATTAAAAAGCGTTGTTTTGACTAGAAACACGAAATACTCGGTTTTGGATTATGATTCACCAAAATTGTTGTTTCTTTTTAAAATAAATATTTAAATCATTTGATTTAACATATTTATGTATATATATATATAACTTGTTGAAACTTTATTATTAACGTCACTTGAACATTTATTTAAATATATATATATAATATATATGTATTTATTTTGATATCCTCAAACTTAGAAAATATATATTAAAGATATATATTGGATTTTCTCGCGCTATTTCGATATTCGCTCGGATTTGGCACACGTGCCATCCTCGACTTATTCCGGACTTCAAGATCCTTCGTTTTTTATCGCTTACGTTAGATTTAATAGTTTAGAACACACACTTATACTCGTATGCTCGTTAGGTGATTGATTGCTTGCACAAGACTTATTCTTGCTACCTGAATTAACTGTTTATTTGGAAACTTTGCTGAGCAACCTAAGGTGAGTTTCACAGCCCCATTTTACTGTTTTAATCCTGTTGGGGGAGATTAACATGCATGATTTACACAACTGAGATAATTAGACTTTTATATATCACTTGAAGTACTTGAGCACACTATACAACAAAGTCCTTCCTATGGTACAGTTAGTATTAATGACGATAGCGGGAAATATATTGTAGTACTACTGGGTCTGACAAACCCCACCCGGGTCAGTCGCGCTGACACGATTGGATATCGAACGGGTGTTATATTCGTCTCAAACACAACAAGGCAAACTGCATAAACTGTAGACAACTGTTAGCTTCGGTGACCATCAACGTGCGAAGTTTCATGTATATAGCCTAGCTAGCTATTTGATATATACTAGTGATTATGCTCTTACAACTTGACGTTATTGAACGGTCAATCTTAAACTGAACTTGAAACGTTACTGAACTGTTAAACCTGTGAACTCACCAACCATTGTGTTGACACTTTAGCATGTTATATCTCAGGTCGCTAAACTGGATTGTCTGCCACGAGCTAGGATGCACCACATAAGGATTACTATTACCATGCATGCATCATAAACTTATTTATTTATCAAACTTATTAACTTTTGGTTTGCGCATGTTTTTGCGCTTGAACAATTATTACAACTTTGACGTTTACGCTTCCGCATTTAAAAACGCATTTACTTTGATTTGACATTTACATTGCATATAGACTGTTCGTATGGCTAATGTGTTCGATCCTGGTTTGTCACGCTCCATGCGGCGCGTTGTCGCGCGTGGGATTTTTGGGGGTGTGACAGTAGCTCTCTAAAATATACAGGGACCCACTTACGCCTTTTCTTATACATCAATGACAACCAATCGTGGTCCATGAGAAAAAATATTTCTATTAATTCCTCCCATTTATTTTCAAATGTTGTGGGTTTCATATACACGCTCCAGACTAATCTATGAATCCAGCTTCTAAGGTCGGTATTTTCCAGCAGATCACCTGATATCTGAAATTATACAAAACCAGAATAATCAGAATTTAACCTTCAAATTTCTACATATGTAGCATTTTCTAATATCATATATAATATATAAGCAAAACAAATTCTCAATAAAAATTTGAGGTTACTAAGTTACAAAATTCCAACTTAGAGTATTTCGCTACATATGTAACATATTATTTAAAATCACATATACCATTTGAATACCACTTGTGATAATATATCTATCATAATTAGTTGAAATGGTGACTTTCATATTTTATCTTAAAAAAAATACACTTACCTTCGCTGGCAGTTTTTTCATAATATGCCACATGCAGAGGCGATGCTTAGACAAAGTAAAAACCTCCTTGATAGATTTCTTCATTGAACGTCCTTGGTCAGTTAAGACCAGTGTAGGTTGTCTTTCATGAGCTATCAAGAACCTTTTGAGCAACCACTTGTATGATTCTTGGGTTTCATTAGACAATAATCTAGCTCCAAATGTAACACAATGTTTATGATTGTCTACTCCAGTGAACGACACAAATTTCAAGTCATATCTGTTGAAAAACATAACATCATGCCTAAAAAATATACATGCAGTAACAAATTCAAAAACCTTACATATGTAACATATTATTGACTTACTTATTGGTTTGGTAAGTGGCGTCAAATGCCAGTACATCTCCAAAGGCTTTGTAGTTTATCTTTGAGATTTCATCAACCCAAAAGAGGCTCATCAATTTCCCATTTATAACCTCATAGTCAAAATAAAAATCTTTCCTAATGAAAGACCTTTCGCGTAATTTGTTTAACAATAGCTGAGTATCCCCAGACCCGATAAACATTGTAGTTGTCTTTGAATAATTCTTAAAATCATCTGGAGTCCCATTAACTAGATGATGCCCCCCATTCATGGACACCATCAGTTGATAGGCTTTCATTGGACCGATGCTATTTAAGCTCATCTTATGAATGAACTCCTTTGTTGAAAAGGGTAACCTTCTAGCAATCTTAGTTAAATCCATGTTAAACCTCTCTACCAGGGAATGGTTATGACCTTCTTCAAATTTTAACAGACAATAAATTGTACCACCCTTAACCATACCAACATAAATATGTGCTTTACAATCGGTAGTTATGAAACTTGTTTGCCTAACTTTACTGTTAGCATTGAACTTTTTTGTTCCTTGAGGTTTACCCGATCTGTTACAACGGTAATATTTAGATTTAGTTTCACCATCTTTTACTTTCCCCTGGTTAACTCTCATTGTGAACCCACAAGCTGCGGCATAAGCCCTGTAACACCCAACAACAGCATCTAGATCGTTGAAGAAACTACCAACAACTGGTTTCATTTTATCTTCACATTTTGGCAGCCACATTTTTGTACCATTAGGCGAAATAAACATAGTATCTACAGCAGGTTCCTCAACAATGTTTTCTAAAAAAAAAAGACAATTCCTAAAATAAATTAACATATATCATACGAAATATTTATTTTATGAAGTTAGACAACGCAGTAGACAAATAGTATATTTAAAGAGATTGAGACTAGAAGTTTTAATTGCTAATAGATGACAAAGGCAACCCAGCTGACCAATATACATTTATTTTTTTTTGGTTTTAATAATGATATTAATAAACATTACCTTCATTAATATCTTCAATTGGTGTGGTTGAATGATTGGTTGTGAAAAATACAGAGTCGCCATCTTCTTCACAGCTGTCAAAAAAATGCTCACTATATGCATCTTCATCATCGAGATTTAATTGAAAAACGCGCGTAGGAGACCCCATCAGTGAAGCCTCTGCCTGGATTTCGGAAGGTTGAATCTCCATTAATGGCGAACCGAAACTCATAGGTTACAATAAATTCTGTAAGCTCTGGATGTTTCTTGTAGCAGTTGACAAAATGGATTGTGCATGGGAAAGGGAACTGTCGGTTGCAGGTTGAAAAGGTAAATGGGGAGAAGATTTACTAATGTGTCCTTGGACCTTATCACAGATATGTAGGCGTGGACAAATCTCAGCCACTCAATTGGTTTCCAAAGTTTCCTCAACTCAATTAGGTTTCTAATATACCCCAACCCTATATATATATATATATATATATATATATATATATATATATATATATATATATATATATACCTAGTATTTGCATGTTGGTGATTGGATCCTGTTGTTGTCACTTGGTTTTTCGCGTTTTTTAAAGTAATATATATTTTAGATATATTTACGCTTCCACACTCTAATTTAATTAATGTAATTAAATTAATATAATTGTATCCGGTAATACAATCAATAAAAACGGGTTTTAATAAAAATTAAAATTACTACCCATGACCCGAATACCACTGGCAAAACCCAACAAATAAAACTTGTAACTCGTGTAGTGTTTCTAGATCTACCAAGTTACATTTTCTCCCACGTTTCTCTCGTAGTAATCAACCTTTAAATATTATACATTGTGATATTTACGGTCTTGTCCCTGTTGTGTCTCGCCTAGGCTATCAATACTTTATCATCTTTATAGATGACTATAGTCTAGGGGTGTCGAAAATACCCGAACCCGATTAACCCGACCCAACCCGAACCCGATTAAGTTAATTAGGGTCGGGTCTAATAGGGTCTAAAAAGATTAATCGGGTTAAACGGGTTAACCCGACAAGCCCGAAATGTTATTAGGGTCGGGTCTCGGGTTACTTTTTAAAAAAAAATTATCGGGTTGCGGATTAACCCGAATAACCCATATAATTACAAAGTTATATTGAACTTATTTTATAAACAATATAAATGGAGACCAAATTTATAACCAACCAAGTTTATTATTGTTTTGTCTTTCAATTTTTTTTAATATTTTAACCTACATCGCCGTAATTCCAGTTTTAATTTCGCAACTACAAAAATCTCGTATTCATCCCTCCTCTCTCGTCTAGTTCATTAGTGTCAGTAATTTTCTTTGGGGTATGTGTATGTATATATGTATTTTTTCTTTTTTTATATGTTTAGCTACACATAGGGGATTTTAAATTGCAAGATAAAATAAAAAATTAAGTGTTTAGAGAACACAACAAATTCAAGCCTTCAAACCCGGTATTACAATTATATCGATTCTTTATTTCATGTTAATTATTGTTGTTCTTTGAGTTTGAACCGGTGGTGTAGGATTTTTTTTTCCTCTGCGAACTTATCAAGTGAATAACTAATTATTTTAATTAGTTAAAAGACATAGATTAGTTACATAATTATTATGAAGAAAGAAGATCCGGGACTTGAACTCGGGAATTTTTTATATAAACCCTACTAACCCGACTAGCCCGACCCTAATAACCCGAAACCCAACTAACCCGAACCCTACTAACCCGCACCTTGGTAGGGTCGGGTTGCGGGTGAGATTTTTTTAATAAAAAACCCGACTAACCCGACCTTAATAACCCGAAACCCGATCGGGTTAACCCGATTAACACCCCTACTATAGTCGTTTCACATGGATGTATCCTCTCACGTATCGATCACATGCCGTTGACTCATTTCATCACTTCAAAAATATGGTTGAAAATATGTTTTCTACCATTATTAAACATCTCTAGTGTGACGGTGCACATGAATTAACACTCGGTGCCATGGTCAACTTTTGTCTAAGTCTGGTATTACCTACCGCATAACGTGTCCTTACACACCTCAACAAAACGGTGTGTCTGAACGTAAAAATCGCCACCTCTCTGAAACTGCTTGTGCTCTTCTCTCCCATGCCAATCTTCACAAAAACTACTGGTTCGATTCTTTTTCCACTACTGCCTTTCTCATTAATAGATTACCATCTCAGACTCTCAATCATTGCTCCCCGTATGAGATCTTGTTCAAACAAAAACCCGACTACACTATACTACGCACCTTTGGGTGCCTCTGTTATCCATATCTTAGAGATATATACGATGATAAAATTTCACCAAAATCCACACCCTGCATATTTCTTGTATATGCTCCTAACCCCTATCTATGTCACGATCCTTAAAAGAATCGGACCTACACTTCTCGCCATGTGCGTTTTCATGAGACTTAATTCTCTATCCCAAAAAATGTTAACACTAGTGTCTCCCCCTCTACAATCATACCACCCATCTCAATTATACGTCCACCATGTGCCACAACCCGTATGACCTCATCGCCACCCTCACCACTCCCCTCGTCACCACACCCGTCGTCACCTCCACTTTCACCCTTATCAACAACCTCATCACCCTCCCCACCCCCATCGTCACCATAATCATCAACACCATCATCAGCTGGGACGTCTTCCTCTTCACCAACCTCGCCACCACCACCATCACCCACTCACCCAATGACCACCCGCAGCAAGGACAACACCCGCACACCCAAAGCCTTTCTTGATTACGTTACTTTTCATGCATCCACACCACCCACAACCGAACCACGTACTTACACCCAAGCAAAAAAAATCACAGAATGGTGTGATGCCATGCAAACAGAAATGCATGCTCTACATACTGCACAGACAAGGGTCTTGGTTCCACAACCCTCAACTGCTAATGTCGTTGGTTGCAAGTGGGTGTTTCGGATTAAAGGTCATGTTGATGGCACTGTGAGTCGATATAAAGCTCGTTTAGTTGCAAAAGGTTATCATCAGACAGAGGGTATAGATTATGTCGACACCTTTAGTCCTGTGGTAAAACCTACCACCATTCGTCTTGTGTTATCATTGGCCTTCTCTTTCGGATGGGACAATAGACAAATTGATGTTAACAACGCGTTCCTTCACGGTGATCTCTCAGAAACAGTCTATATGGCTCAGCCCCCAGGATTCGTTAACCCAACATATCCTAATCATGTTTGCTTACTCAAAAAGGCTATTTATGGCCTGAAACAGGCTCCTTGGGCCTAGTTCTCTAAACTATCCAACACCCTCTTGGAATTCGGGTTCAATCAATACATTTCTGACACCTTATTATTCGTCTATTGTCATTAGTCCGTCAAGTGATACATGCTTGTATACGTTGACGATGTTATCATTACTGGAAACTTCTCAAAGTTTGTGCATGAAGTGGTGAGCCGTCTTCATTCACGATTCACATTAAAAGACTTAGGTGTCATAATCACTTCTTGGGGATTGAGGCCACCACACGAAATAATGTTCTCCATCTTTCACAATAACGATATTTGCTTGATCTCCTCCATCGGACAAGGTTGAGTGACTGCAAGCCTTTGTCCACCCAGTGTCTTTGGTCAACAACTATCTAAGCACATTGGTGTTCTTCTTCCAGATCCTAGCGAATATCGAAGTACAGTTGGCGCACTGCAATACCTTGTCTTGACGCGACCTGAAATTGCCTATGCGGTCAATAAAGCATCTCAGTTTCTTCAACACCCCACTGATTGACATTGGGTTGTTGTCAAAAGGATTCTTCGATATCTAAAAGGCACCATCACTCATGGGCTTCGCATTCGTCGCTCTACCAATCTAAATCTAAATGAATATTCTGATGTTGACTGGGCCAGGTGCCCTAATGATCGTCGCTCAACTACTGGCTATTATGTTTTTCTCGGGCCGAATCAAATTAGCTGGAGCTCCAGAAAACAACACACGGTAGAAAGGTGTAGCACTGAATCCGAGTATCGCACTCTTGCTCATACAACTGCGGAACTTCGATGGATCAGGTCTCTTCTCTCCGAGCTCCGGGTCTCGCCGCCTTCTCAACCTGTCTTATGGTGTGACAACATTGGGGCTACCTATCTAGCAGCCATTCCCGTTCTTCACCAACACACCAAACACTTGGAAATAGATCTACACTTTATTCGAGACATGATTATCAGTTGTAACCTATCAGTGAAGTACGTGTCTACTAACACTCAACTCGCTGATGTCCTTACCAAGGGGTTAATGGTCAATCGTTTTAACGATCTCAAAGTCAAGCTCAACGTCCTTCCTGCCGCTTCGCTTGAGGGGGCATGTTAATGAGGTGTTACTGAGGTCTCTTGATCTTCACTACAAACTTACTCTAAAAGTTAAGAATTAATGCTCTATTTACTATAACCTTTAGTGTCATCGTGTCTTTTGTGTTACCCATGACAATAGTATAAATATGTAAAGATGTCTGTATGTACAAAACAAGTATTCAATAAAAATAAGTACAACACTCTATACTTTTTCAATTTGTTATTTCATCTAAAATTTACAGTAGACGATTTTCCTATTTTAATTCGGACGTATAAATAGTATTTTAGATTGTAAAAACCATAGAATTTAGTTCGAGATCTATTGCTTAAAAGTATATTTCGATTCTACATGGAGATTAACCATAGAATTTAGTTCGGGATCTATTCCTTAAGAGTATATTTCGATTCTACATGGAGATTATGGGCAATGTGTATGGTACGATATGTTTTGAGTAAATGATCTTTAGTTTTATGTGTATAAACTTAGTTTTATGCATTTTATATTCTAACTGTTGATTTTTTTTTTTGTAATTATATGTGGAATTTTTGTAAACGATAGATACAGGCACTGAATTACCAGTTTATGATAAAGTTTGAAACAAAGTTTATTTCTTTGATTGAACTAGTATTCAGATTTTAGGTTTTTGTGATTTAAATTGAATGCTTGACATTCTGTTAGATCATTGAAACGTATTACATTTCTATGTGTGTATATGTGGTAATCTATGTTTGTTTTGCTAAATTGATCAGTACATGTTCGTGGTTTGTGTTTTTGGCAATATTTGATGCGTGAGTACGTAGTGCATTTAAGCTTACTAGATAAGATATGTTGTGTTGTATTTATTAGCATGTGTGATTGTTTATCTATACAAGTTGATTGGTTATGTACATGTGTATAAATAGTAAAATTGTATTTACATCATTATTTTTTATAGGTTGCGTCAGGGGCGGATTGATGTTAGTCTAAAGTGTCGTGCTTCAATGTTATTAATTGTTTGCTTTTATTAACAATATTGGTTGGATTGCATTACATTTCCCGATGTTTTGTGTTACAAGGTACATGGAGCTAAAGTGTCGAATTCTGAGAAATTATGAAGAATATTGAAGCTGATCGGTACCGAGGTCGGGAAACGAGTAAGGAAAATATAAAAATGAGAAAAGTTCCTAAGAAAATGGTCTGGGTGGTACGCCCAGGTGTGATGAAGATCAGGGCGGTACGCCCTAAAGAAGAGGAAAGTATCTGGAATTGAAGATTCGGGCGGTACCCTCTGTTTTGTAACCATTTGGGGCGGTACGCCCCGATTGAGTCGGCAGAAGAAAAATTAGGGTTTTCCTATTTAAACTTCCGAGTTAAGTTTGTTTAGTTTCTTATGCACTTTTGGCCGGCCAAAGCTCTAGGATTACGAATTTGCAGACTTGTTTAGAGATTCTTTGAAGATTTTAATCATTCGGTAATAGTTTTTTATTTCAAATCATCAGCACCTATACACTCAAGATCTTCACAAATGAAACCTTGGTATGAGTCAGTTGCTACATGAGCATTGTGAGAGTTGTCAAACGTGTTTGAAAAACTCTCTTGATACCTTGATGTCTCAGGGAAACTAACAATAGGTGACTGGTATGATGAAGAGTTTGAAGATCTTTGATTATGAAAATCGATAGTTACTAGTGCAGTTGAAAATAGCTGAGTTGACTCGGAAGATGAGTTTTGTTTAAGGTTTAGTTCCATTTCATAAGAACTAAGTATGCCATGAAGTTCACTAAGTCTCATCTTTTTCAAAATTTTACATTCCCTGATGCTAACAGTGTAAACTGTCCACACAGAAGGCAAGGAACGTAGAATTTTTCTGTTTACATCTGTAGGTCCGAGATCAAACCAAGAACACGATATCTAATCACAAACGAGTGCGGAATCCTCGTGTGTGATTGATTCAAGAAACAAGTAGAAGAAATAGACTAGATCTAATGTAAAGATCGGATACATAATAGAGGCATAAAAGAAACAAATTCGACACACAAGAACTGACCTTTGAAGTTTGTTGGTTTCGCCAGTAGATTGATATGAATCGGAGAAAGCAAAAGTCAAGGCAGATAAACATCGCTTTTGATGAATCGGAGAAGCTAGGAGGTTAGTAAGGGTAAAGAAGAACACATCGTGTAGAAGGAACTAATGGTTTTTACACGTGTACTGTAAAGGATATACGAGCGGGTTTTCTATAACACATAATTAATAAAACAAAAAAAACCGCGCCTGAAAGATTCGAACTATATAGAAGAAAAAAAAGATACCCTGACCAATTGAATTGGAGCTTCACAAGTGAAATATTTTGGACAATATTATATATATATATATATATATATATATATATATATATATATATATATATAGAGTGAGGTTATAATGAGAAGTATGGTGAAAATAAGAAGGATAAGAAGGCTTCTCATCCGTTAGATCTGATGATCAATGGCCCAGATTTAATCCCTTAATTAAAACTCAAAAATTATTAATCAGGTACACGGAGGGGCAATTTGGTCAAATTGCCCCTTTTTCTCTTTCCCCCCAATTATTAAAACCTTCATAACTTTTTCATACGATATTATTTTTTTATAAAAATTACACCATAAAAACAAGCGTTTTTTTATCTTTAAAACCCATACCATATTGCTATATAAAAAATAAAATAAAAAAATTATGTCAATGACGTGAACATATGACACAACGACCTGAACATATGACACAATTGACCTGAACATATAACACAATGACACAATGACCTGAACATATGACACAATGACACAATGATCTGAACAATGTTCAGGTCATTGTGTCATATGTTCAAGTCGTTGTGTTATTGTGTCATATGTTCAGGTCGTTGTGTTATATGTTCAGCTCATACACAATTTTTTTTTTTGTTTTTTATATATATAGCAATATTGAATGGGTTTTAAAGATAAAAAAGCGCTTGTTTTTATGGTGAAATTTTTATAAAAAAATAATATCGTATGTAAAAGTTATAAACGTTTTAATAATTGGGGGAAAAGTGAAAAATATGTATGTTTCCAGATTTACCCTCCTTCTTATCCTTCTTATTTTCAATAAACTTCTTA
>JBCNJP010013503.1:0-12287 GCA_039602395.1 Deinandra increscens subsp. villosa
ACACCATGTTCAGCCATTATAGTCGGATTTAGGGACTATGTAAAAAGCAAGGAGAGAAAGATGAAGAAAGCCTTACCAGATTTGGGTTTGTGATGAGCGGGAATCACATTTTTGGGAGGTTTGATCTGAGGATCGACATTCCAACCGAGTCAGAGATCTTTGGGAGATTAGGTCTCTCAACACTTTTCAACCTAAATCTTAAGATTTAGTGCTCTAAGTACTTGTACATCATGCTTAATTATATTGTACAATCTTAAAATTTCAACACTACCCATTTCTCTCTCCATAATATATTAATGTATTATATATATATATATATATATATATATATATATATATATATAAATATTCTCGCTCCACCGTCGTTCTGCGCTTCAAAACCTTCGACGCTAGTTACATTATATGCTGGCTTCTAGCATCTCTCCTGTTAGGTTACTATACACAAACTAGATCTGGTCCCTTTCACTTCTCAAACTCTCTCTACTCTTTCTTGACTCAAATCGTGAAATCATATGTGAAATGGTGTAAATTCCGGTTATTGTTTGTGAAATCGTTCCTCAAATCATGTTAATTTTGTTTTATAGATGTGAGAGAGAGATTGGAGCTTTAGGGACATCAGTGGTTGTGGTTGTGGATGGCGTTTAAATCTTTTGTTTTCAGGTTTGTGTTCGTTTTCAAATCAAATCTTCGTTTTCAGTATCACACTCTCTCTCTATTTCTATCGCAGGTCTCAAGCCAAAGTCTGAATCGTAGGTGTGAAGCTTTTGTTGCTTTGTTGTTGATTTTACTTTATTTAGTCACTGTATTTGCAATTTGCTTCATCGTCTTCATGATTTCTATGTACAGATCTGCTTAGGGTTTTCGTGACCAGGACATCGTTAGTTCTTGCAAAGAGTTTGTTTCTCGAGTTCTATCCGCAAATCTTCTCGTTAATTTCTTTCTGAACCCTAACGTTTTTTTCTTAGATTTGAATTATTTTTTAGAAATTTGTGTGTTCTTATGTTTAAATTTAACTGATGAATCTGAAATTACAACCTTATGAGTTCGTTTCAATCAATTTAATGATGATTTTCAAATTATGTTGGGGTTCTATCGGTCCTTCATGTACTTTGCAGGTTTGTTCTCTGATTTTTTTAATTATGTAGGTGAGGGATTTATATTTATTCATTTTTTGTCTATCTGAAATCAAGCATTTTTTGCAGGTTTGTTCTCTGATTTTCGGTTCATCAAAGAGAGAAAAAGGTAAAACCGGCTTAAACATGTGCTTATCGATGCCATCTATGTATAAACAGAAACTTATGAATATTGTGTCTTCCAATTGTAAATTCTTTATTTTGTTTCTCAGATCCAATTAGGGATTTTGTTTGTGTTTTCCTTTGGATTGTTTATGGATTCAGGGTGAAATTGGGCAGTTTACTACTGAAGAACAAAATCAGTATGAAATCCAAATCCTTTCGCGAGCAAGACGATTGGTTAGGTAAGAATTTGCCCCAATTTTTTATTACGTTCTTTATTCCATGTTGATATCTTTTGCATTCATGTTGATATGAACTTGATGTTACGGTTTTGTGTTTTGATTGTCTTGATATCTTTTAACATGATGTGTTGATACTCAGGTTTGAATTTTGCCATAAGACTACTGATTAATATATTAATTGATTTCCATTGATTCTGTTGTTTTATACATTAAGTGATTTCCGTTGATTGTGTTGTTTTATGCAAGCTTCCATAGAGGTAGCACTAGCAAGTCAAAAGTTTGGTCATGTTTATGTAGCTAAGGAAAAGACGGTTAGCATATCAAATTCAGTTATTAGGCTGAGTTTTATTACATCAGATTTTAGATCTTTGCCGGCTAATATTGCACTTATGTATATTATGCCAAAGTTAGCTTGTGTAAGTTCTTTCTTGTTTTTGGTTTTGCTACTAACAAATTTACACACACATATATAATCATGCGTTATGATAAGCTAAGCTTTGATCTTTTTATTTATTAATTAATTTATTGTCTGACCTCTTAATAAAAGATGATATTGATTATTTCATAACCCCTATCTTTTTGTTGCCTATAATGTTTGTTTTCTGAAATCATATAGACATTGCTTCTAAAAGATCAAAGTTCTATGCTCCTCAACTTGATTCAAAGATTAATGTGTTCTAAGTTGCCCTCCTGACTTTTCCCTTAGTAATTATTTTTATTTGTTTGAAAATTAGGATTATATATTTATGGAATCCTCCTAGACTTTGTGTAGCTACATCATTCCATTGATTTGTTTAATATAGTATCCAGATGCTGATTTGATTTTGTGTATTGCAGGGTCGGTTGTGGGAGTTTTATACCACCTTTCGTGTGCTTTCTTTGTGCTTTCCACGTGCCTTTTAGTTTTAGGTTTCATTATCTTCTGTTGGGCTCTACATTGTGAGGCATGAACATTAGACATGTGGGCTTGCTTTTGCTTGGGCTTGGTGTGATTACGGTTTTGGGCTTCTTGGGCCGGTTTCCTTAATGGGTTTATGATCCTAGCTAGGTTAATTGTAAG
This sequence comes from Deinandra increscens subsp. villosa, assembly GCA_039602395.1. NCBI lineage: Eukaryota > Viridiplantae > Streptophyta > Magnoliopsida > Asterales > Asteraceae > Deinandra > Deinandra increscens. The sequence continues at coordinate 2,538 of JBCNJP010013503.1, forward strand.
GGTAGTATAAATACCCATTAGTTTATGATTGTAGCAAGCTTTGGGTTTACGATTTTCGGGTTCTTCTTTGTATTTCCGATCGTGAACACTTGTTAATGGAAGATTGATTGGTTTTCATTCAAGATTTGATTGTTTTGCTTTGTCTTCATCTCATATCAAGTCTATTTCATCATCTTCTAGTCGAATCATTCACAAACAAGGTTTCCGCACTTGTTTGTGATAAAGATATCGTGAACGATTGTTGTTTCGGGACCAACAATTGGTATCAGAGCCAAGAATCATCTGATTCGAGGTTCCACGATATTAGATTCGAGTGTTTGGCTGGAAAAAGTGGAAGTTTGCTGAAATTTCTGGGCTGTTCTTAGTGTTTACAACATCTTCAAGCATTTACGATTGCTGTTCTTCATCAGATTTGTGTTTACGAGCTGGCAATTGGTGTTTACGACTTCAAGCTTTGATTTTTGGAGGTTTACGATCGCGTAACAGGGGTTTACGATTTCAAGTTCAAGACTTTGGGTGTTCACGACCTCGTTTACGACCCGGAGTAGTTCACGACTGAGATTACGATCGGAATTGGGTTCACGACCTTGTTTATGACCTGAAGTAGTTCACGACTGAGATTACGATCGGAATCGTGTTCTCGATCGGCTAGGCTGTCAAAATCGTAAACTATTGATTACGATCGGAAACTCTTTTTAAACTTCCTTTTCTTAAGTTTCCTAAGCTTTCATTATGGACTTTGAACCTAGTATGTATCAAAAACTAGACTTTGAGATTGGATCGACCACCCGTCCTCCTAGACTCACATCTGCTGACAACTTTCTTGAATGGAGATACAGATTTCAAAATCATTTGAAAAGTGTTGACTTGAGACTTTGGAGATCGAGTTGTTAATGGGCCATTCATTCCTACTCACAGTGAAGCAGGAAAAGTTGGGGTGGTGAAAACTGAAGCAGAATACACGGATGATGATTGGGAAAAATGTAACAAGGACGAGAGAGCATATGCTATTATGACAATGGCATTGACTTCTGAGATTGCTCAAGGGTTTAAAAAATACAAGACTGCAAAGAAACTCTGGGATGCTCTGGTGGTGGCATATGAAGGAAATCCCGATATCAAGGCAAGCCGCAAACAGATGCTGAAGCAGATGTTCAATTTGTTCAATCACATTCAAGGAGAGTCCTTTGAAGCTCAAGTTCAAAGATTTGTGTCCTTAATTGCTGAAATGTCAAGCTACGATGTTGAACCCGGACTGGAGGTTAAAAATCTGAAACTCTTGAACAGTTTGCCCAAGTCCAGGAATACCAACATTTCAATAATCAAAGACAACAACAAGCTAGATGAGTTATATGTTGATGAGCTAATTAACAAACTGAAGTCAAAGCTGATTGATGATAAACAGAGAGAGCTGAATCATCTAAGTTCACTTAGTATGGCAGGAAAACTGAATCAGACTCTCTTATCTGAAGAAGTAGGGTCAAAACAGGCTGGAAGTTCGTCTGCAAGTGATTCGAGTTCAAACGCAAAGTCAACTGCATTCGTGGCTCGATCCCAAGCTAATTCTAGTGGAACGGTCAACCCTGATGAGGCAAATGCTACAAATGATCCCAACTTTACTCTTGGAATGGGATTTATGAATAGTTATCATGCTCTTATGGCTGGAACATTGGTACCTACTGAGATGTTGTCAGGTGATTTATTGTTTAAATGAGGTTTGGGCACATTTGAAATATTTTGAAAACTTGAAGGGGGCTTTATAGAAATTCTTCTTAACAAAAACCCTCAAACTCTCTCATTTACGATCCACCCCCCCTTTCTCAGTGTTTACGATCCCTTTCCCCTTCCTCTCTGTGTTTACGATTCCGACATTGTGAAACCCTAACCGCCGCTATCTTCACCGGAAAACCGAAATCCGACCACTTTAGACCAATCTCTCTCTGTTGAAACCGAGTGCAAAATCATCTTCGGCTTCACATTCCGATCATAAAACACCCATCTATCAACCCGTTCCTCTTCGATTCTTCAGAATTCTCACAGTTTTTTGTTTGTTCTCTTCTCACGGATGCTCCTTTTCTTTTTCTTCAAATTTCTCATCGATTACTCAAGATTGGAAACTGATTTTGTGTTTGCTGTAGTTAAAAGGTAGTACTTAGATGTTCCTTTTGCACCATTGTTGGTTTCTGACGTGTTTATGAAGCTTTGCAGGTTCATCCATGGCGGATTTAGCGTGTTTACGATCGTCGAGATGAAGAAGACGACCTTTCGGTGTTTACGATGACGTTTACGATTAGTCCGTGTTTACGATTGAGGGTGTTTCCGATCAGATGATGTTTACGATCAGACGGTGTTTACGATTCCGTGTGTTTACGACCTAATGATGTTTACGATTGGGCATATGGTTTACGACTGGACCTTAATTTGGATTTCACTTGACCTAATCGTAAACCCAAATTCGAATCGTAAACCCGTTAAGATCTTGACTTAAAATCGTAAACGGTCAGATTATCATAAAATGGTTTTAAAATTTCATCAAACTTAATTTTTTTAAGACAATATTGAACTCTTGTTTTTAAGAGTGTGTTTTGTTAATCCTGTGGAACAAAATCTAATTTCTTTTCAAGATTTCAATTGAAAGATTAGAACCTAATAGAGTGATGTGATTAAATCTGATGCACTTGTCTCGATTTCTCAGATGGCAGAAGAGATGATTGAGGAAGAGATTCACTTTGAAAGAGACCACTGCATACCTGCTTATCTAGATAACCCTCCAGAGAAACACATGCAGTTGTTCTACTCTCTAGTTGCAGGATTGAATGTATGCAAGATCAATCATGCTCTCAGGACACGCGTGCTGGTAGATGAAGAACTGGTGAGAGAATTTTGGGGAACTGCCAGGGCAAACGCTGATAAAACCAGGATCACTGCAACTGTTCAAAACCGCCGAATTGAGATCCTTGAAGAAGATATTCGCCATGGGTTGAATATTAATGATAGAGCAGAAGACAAAATGGAATATTCTAAGAATGAAGTGTTAGAGGGTGCACGTCTTTTGGGGTATGAAGGAAAATTCCCACCAATCTTCAAGAAGCTACTGCCACACTACTGGAGGTGTTTGGCACACTACTTACAGAAATCATTTTTGGGAAAAAGAACAAGCTTTGATCAACTGAACAAGGTGCATGGAACAGCATTTGTGGCACTTGCGTTGGATTGGGAATACAACTTTTCAAAGATGATGCTCTTAGATTGGGTGGGTAATGCTGAGTTGAGCGCGAGAGATCAATTTCTCATGACTCCAAGATTTGTTCACATGGTGGTGTTGAGGAAGTATCCAATGATACAAGAAAGGGTTGAGAAGTTAGATATAAAATTCATGGATGATAGTGTGTTTGGACTTCAAACTCAAGATAGAAAGGGAAAGAGCACATTTCAAGGAAGGCTTGAGTGGGCAAAAAGAGGTGCTTTCCCTGAGGTTGCAAGGGAACCAGAACCAGAATCAGAACCAGAACCTAAAGAACCTCCAGTCAATACATTTGTTGCTGAAGATCATGATGTTCCGGTAGCTGTTCAAGGGGAACCAGAGGATATACTGTCAGATGAGGAGAATGTGTTGGATGAAATTTTGCCTGAGGGTGAGGATCTGTCAGATGACATTTATGGAAATCTGGAGCCAATCAGTAACAAGAGAACAAGAGATGACTTGAGCACTTCTTCAAGTAGTGGTACAATCCCGCTAGACTTAAATGATAATGTTGCTGCTGATGATATGTTTGCTGAACCTGATCCACTGGCTGAACCCACACCAAGAAAGAAATCTGATCCAAGAACTATCAGGTTTAAGTTCCAGAAGACAAGCTCTGGGGTGATGGTGATAGAACCATCAGGTGCAAATGTTCAGAATAAGGAAGTGTCTGAGCCTGCAAATGTTGAGAACACACTTCAGGTTGCTGATTCAAGTTGAGGTCGAAGAACCAACTCCGATTCAAACTGAAAGTCCTATTCTAAATGAACAAATCCCAGTTCATGAGGAAAGGCAATTCTTTGAAGTTGAAAGCACGTTTGTTGAGCCCAGCCCAGTAAGGGTACATATTTCTACTGAATCAAGTCAGCCTCCCATCGTTCCAGGTTTTCGTCCGTATCAAACACTTGTTGGGGAAAGTGTTGAAGCTAGTGATCTTCCTATCGACCTTCGGATAAGTGCTGATCCACAAATTAATTTTCTTTTATCTCAAAACAGGAAGAGGGAGAGAGAGATAAAAGAACTAAAGGAAGAAAAAAAGAAATTGAAAGAGAAGGAGAGTAAGAATGAAGCAAGTATTGGGTATCTGTATGCAGGCATTCTTGAATTGAGAAAGAAGTTAGATGATCTAAAGGGGGCTGGTAGCTCAAGTGCTCAGGGTGATCCAGGCCAAAGTTCTTCTCAAGGTGCCCAAACTGCTGAAGTAGAACCAGAAGATGAAGGTGATGACTCCATAGAGATCTCAGATTATGCTCGAGGAGGAAGATTCATCTCAATGGCACCTGAAAGCCAGGTTAATTGGTTCAGAGACTTCTTTCAAGGACCTCCCCCTAAGCTGTACTCTATTGATGTGGGAGAAAGTGATCTCGACAAAAGGGGAAGTCGTGAACCTATCTTGTGTTGGCATTATGATGGAGAAAAGAAACTGTTTGCTGTGATAAGAGATGGGTACAGTCCAATCGAGTACTACAGATCTCGAGGTCAATTTCACTCCTGGACAGAGACAGAGTTGAGAAATTTGTTGAGGGCTCCTTTTATCAACAGATGGAGGAATGCTCATGGAGACCTAGTCCGTGACAATCTGATGGGTCATTTAGAAGAAAACTTTGCAAATTTTGAGCTCAAAACTTCAAGATGGGTTCAGACTGGAACTGATCCTGATACTAATGAGCCAGTTGGAGAAGTGAGGTGTCCTCCCACCAAAAGAACTCGAGTGATCAATATGCTCGACGAGGTTGAAGATGGTACACTTGTGAAAAATTTTGATAATTGGTTTTATGATCCAACAACTCATGAGGTGGTGGTGGTTTGCAAGAAGATGCGAGAATTTCGTTTCTATGATCCAGTCGATTTGCTGAGGTTTGGAGAACATGATATCAAACTTCTGGCCTCCCAACCAATCCTTGGTGATGAGCACGATTATCAAAATGCTATAAGGGTGGAAATTTTTCATGGAGCAGCAAATCGGATTGTGGAACGTGAATGGTGGTCAAGGAAGGAGTCTCACACCTTCCGATTTGATTTGCTTCTTCCTTAGACATTCTAATGGTTCATGCCTAGGGGAAGATTGTTGGGCTATACATTGTGAGGCATGAACATTAGACATGTGGGCTTGCATTTGCTTGGGCTTGGTGTGATTACAGTTTTGGGCTTCTTGGGCCGGTTTCCTTAATGGGTTTATGATCCTAGCTAGGTTAATTGTAAGGGTAGTATAAATACCCATTAGTTTATGATTGTAGCTAGCTTTTGGGTTTACGATTTTCTAGTTCTTCTTTGTATTTCCGATCGTGAACACTTGTTAATGGAAGATTGATTGGTTTTCATTCAAGATTTGATTGTTTTGCTTTGTCTTCATCTCATATCAAGTCTATTTCATCATCTTCTAGTCGAATCATTCACAAACAAGGTTTCCGCACTTGTTTGTGATAAAGATATCGTGAACGATTGTTGTTTCGGGACCAACATCTTTCTTTGTTTTCCCTGTATGTCAATATTTTCTACTTCTTTATGCTTCTTAGTCATAAGTTCGCTTTCTTCTTTTTCTCGGTTAGAGTTTATCCTAATTTCTCTGAGTTTTAACTCATGTATAGATTGCATATGTAATGCTTTTTCCTGTTGATTTGATTGTTGTAGGTTCGGCGTAAGGTTACATTCTTTCGCTGTCGTTGTAGGTTTTCTAGGTAATCTATGCTCTTGAAAGCAATAACTTATAGTGCTACTATATATGTAAAATTTCATTCCACTTAATTTGCATTTTTATTCGAAGACACTACGTCAAAATTCACCTTTGGCCACGGAAAAAAACCGTGACAAAAGGTGTTTGGTCACGTTTTTTTTTCCATTCCAACCGACACCATAGGTGCCGTGACCATATGTACCCTACGGCCACGTTACAATATCAGTGGCTGAAGCCACCTATAAGCGTGGCTAAAGGGTACCAATATTTGTTGTTGTAATCAAACAATTCTTCAGAAAAGCGTGGCGAAAGGGTCCCAACGGCCACATGTGTTTTTTTAACGTGGCCTTTGGTATTTTATGGTCACGTATATTTGTGTTTTAGCCACATACATTATAAAAATACGTGGCCAAAGGGTTGCTGAAATCATACATTTTGTCACAGTACGAGTGGCCAAAGGGTGGCAACGGCCACGTTAAAATATCAAAAGCGTGGCCTTTGGTATTATATGGTCACGTATATTTGTGTTTTAGCCACATATGTTATAAAAAAACGTGGCCAAATGGGTTGCTGAAATTATAATTTTTGTCCCAATACGCGTGGCCAAAGGGTGGCAACCGCCACGTTAAAATATGAATAGCGTGGCCTTTGGTATTATATGGTCACGTATATTTGTGTTTTAGCCACATATGATATGAAATAACGTGGCCAAATGGGTTGCTGAAATCATAAATTTTGTCCCAATACGCGTGGCCAAAGGGTGGCAACGGCCACATTAAAATATAAAAAGCGTGGCCTTTGGTATTATATGGTCACGTATATTTGTGTTTTAGCCACATATATTTGGGAAAAAAAAGTGGCTAAAGGGTAGTTGAAATCAGATATTTTGTCCCAATACGCGTGGCCAAATGGTGGCAACGGCCACGTTAAGATATAAAAAGCGTGACCTTTGGTATTATATGGTCACGTATATTTGTGTTTTAGCCACATATATTTGGAAAAAGAAAGTGGCCAAAGGGTAGTTGAAATCATACATTTTGTCTCAATACGGGTGGCCAAAGGGTGGCAACGGCCACATTAAAATATAAAAAACGTGGCCTTTGGTATTATATGGTCACGTATATTTGTGTTTTAGCCACATATATTTGGGAAGAAGAAAAAGTAACCAAAAGGTTGTTGAAATCAGATGGGTCCTTGCTATACGCGTGGCCAATTTAAAAGCTATTACAAAATATTAATTACAAATCAAATAAAATTCAATTACAAGTCAATACAAATGAAATACAAATAAAAAATTAAAGAAAATTACACTGCATACAAGCATTATTCTCAATCTAATTCAATTACAAGTCAACAACACTACCGCGTACGTGGTCTTCATCTTCAACTGTCCAGATTTGAGCTTAATTAGGACCATTTTTTATTGTATTCCTTCCTATACCAAAACATATAATTGATAATTAGGTTATGGAAATTGATCATAATATATATAGCAATTTTGAAATACTTACCACCATGATAGATATGGACTGAGGAGTGCCATTTTATTGCAAGTAGTATGGGTCATCAGGTCCTACAGTTCAATTGATTTCCAGATGAACACATAAATAAGTTCACAAATTTTTATATATTATTTCTCCAATTTATTCTATTTTCACCTAAGTTTTCAATTATTTTCACTTATTTTTGTTACTTTCTTTTCTATTCGGTCCACTCGTTCCCAAGTGAACTCAGAACCATACTTCGAATTCCGCCAACTTTATATGGGTTCCTCTTAATTATCGAATCTTCCAATCCTACACACCTATTGGTTCCTTGCTAAATCAAAGCTTGTCATCAATCTTAATCTCGCCTGGGGGTAAGGTTAAGATTTTGTCAGACAACACTTCTTTAGGTTAGACACGTTGAACACATCGTGTATTCATTCCAATTCAAGTGGAAGCAATATTCTATAAGTCACATGGCCAATTCGAGCCGTACTTTCGAAAGATCCAATGTATCGCGGGCTTAACTTGCCTCTCTTTCTGAATCGAGTCGTGTCCTTCCATGGAGAAACCTTTAGCATAACATGGTTTCCCATTCTAAATGCTAACGGTCTTCTTTTATGACAAACGCTTCTAAATTGTCAATCCTAAAGCACGAATATTCAAAGGTTTCGTTCTTGATATCGCACAGATAGTGTCTCCATATATTTAGAGTAAACGCTACAACCCCAAGTTCTAAGTCATGGGTTGTGTAATTCTTCTCGTGCACTTTGAGTTGTCGTGACGCGTAGGCTATCACTTTGTCTTTTTTTTCATAAGCATGCATCCAAGACCTATTCGTGATGCATTACAATAAACTGCAAATTCGTCCATTCCTCTGGTCAAGAATAGGATGGTGCACAACATAACTTAGACTTCAACGTTTGGAAAGCGTCCCCCTGCTTCTGCGTCTAGTCGAACTTCTTATCTTTTTGAGTTAGCAAAGTCAAAGGTTGGGTTTGTTGGGTTATGTCAGTGGCATACGGGTCTCGGTAATAGCATTTTTTTTTTTGAAATAATTATTTACAATAAATAATTATTAAACGATTACCGAGTAAATAAAATTCAATTAATTAAATCAACATTTGATTTAATGTACAGCGAAAACGTATTAAATTACTAACGCGAAAACCAGATAATTAGCATAAACCTAAAACAACAGGATTCGACAATCACCAAACGCGCAAACACCAAAATGCGTTAAACGAAAACGCGACATGCACATAAATTAAATAATTGAATCTAAACTATAACGAGTTTAGATATACCTGAGCGGTGGTTCAAACAAGCGCTTGAGACACCGAAAGTCAACGGGTGACGCTAGGGTTTCGCAGAACGTGATTCGTCTGACGAATCTAACTTTCCTCGCGGATGCGGATTTACAACGCTGTGAATCAAGCACCGAGAAAATATCGTACGTCGGATCGGGCGCGAACTAGGGTTTCGCGGACGACGGCGGAACACGCGAGAGACGCGGTTCGCGACTAGCGTTTGTCGGCGGTGGAGCCGGCGACGGCGAGGAGGGCCGGCGGCTGACGGGGCGGCGGCGAGATGCGACGGGTGGCGGCTGTTGTAGCCGCGACTTGCTGCGGCGGCTCGGCGAGGGCCTGCGGCGGCGGTGCGGGTACGGCGGCGGCGAGGGACGGACGACGTGCGGCAGCGGCTTGGCGAGCGGCGGGCGGCACAGCGAACGGCGTCGGGAACGACGGGGCAGCGGCGGTGGCGGACTTCGGGAGGCGGCACGGCGGTGATGTAGGATTAAGGTTCTCACGAACGGAGCGTCGGAGAACAAGGGAGGCGGCGGCGGCGTGGATGCCGTCGGCGTCGGATTCGAGAGGGGAGGAGAAGGGGAGGCCGAAATTTCTCTCTTGGAAGATTAGGGTTTCGCCTCCCCTAATCAGTTATATTTTATAACTGATTAAGTTTCCGATTAGTCCCTCGATTTCATTTAATCCTCAATCGAACCATTTAATTTGCGAGGTCAATATTTAACTATTAAATATTTGTCGCGTGCTGAGACTTAACGAATATTAGTCAAATACTAATTCGTCAATCGTCGTTTAAGACATAAATGATATTAATGTCTTTTGTCGCTTAATTAATCTTAATGATTAATGGTAATTAAATAATTAATTATTTATCTATCAAACTATTTAATAAACAAATAATTAATTCTTCTGCGAATATGCCGGTTATAAAAGTAAGCGGTCTTAAATACCCGTTGCCTCCGGTGTAACTCTTACGGGTCTTGACCGGGTCGGGTACTTGATTTAGTCGGGTCTGGACACCAAAATCCAACAGTCTCCCAC
>JBCNJP010013504.1:0-12285 GCA_039602395.1 Deinandra increscens subsp. villosa
TCACAAATCGTCGGTGATTACGATCGGGCTTAGGGTTGTTTAACCTGTTCCCGATTGGGCTATGCGATTACGATTGGGCTAACACCGGTTCTATTTAAACCCGATCGTGAACCTTTTTGAGGGATCGTAATCCCGATATCCAAATCGTAAACCCACTCTTGGACCGTAATCTAGTGTTTTAATCTTAAACACCTAATATTTTTTGAAATTACATTAAAATTAATTTATTTTAAGTTAAAATTAATTGTGTTTGTCAACTTGTGCTTCAAAATCAAATATTTCACTTGATTGTTTAAATTGAGAATTTTCAGAATTTAACAAATTAAATTGAGTATAATCAATTGAACTTCAAGTTGTTGCCAAACACAATAGCTTTGATGAATATGTCTGATACATATGTCTTGTCTTTCTCAGATGGCAGAAGAGATGCTTATCGAAGACATAAAGTATGAACAGGATCACTGTATGCCGGCGTATCTGGAAGATCCGCCAGAAAAACATATGGAGTTATTCTACTCTCTGGTGGCCGGGATGAACACTTGTAAAATCAACCACGCCCTGAGGTCGAATGTGCTCATTGATGAGATGCTGGTCAGGGAATTTTGGGGTACTGCTAGGGCAAACTCCGACAAGACAAGGATTACCGCAACGGTCAAGAACAGACAAATTATTATTGAGGAAGAAGATATAAGGCAAGGGCTGAACATTACTGATGATGCTTCACATCCTATCAAGTATCCGAAGGAGGTAGTTCTGGCAGGTGCGCAATCAATGGGGTATGAAGGAAAATTTCCGCCCATCTTTAAGAAGCTTCTGCCGCACTACTGGAGGTGTCTGGCGCATTACATGCAGAAATCTTTCCTTGGAAAGAGAACGAGCTTCGATCAGTTAAACCAACTTCATGGAACTGCCTTCGTTGCATTGGCCTTAGATTGGGATTTTAACTTTTCAAAGATGATGCTGATTGATTGGATAGGCAATGCAGAACTGAGTGCCAGAGAACAGTTTTTAATGACACCAAGGTTTGTCCAAATGGTGGTGATGAAGAAGTATCCAATGATTGAGGAGAGGATTGAGAAACTAGATGTGAAGGTGATGGACATCGGAGTATTTGGCCTGCAAACCCAAGATAGACCGGGTAAGCAATCTTTTGAAGGTAGACTGGAGTGGACTAAGAGGGGTGCGTTCCCAGAGGTTGCAAGGGAACAAGTGATGGATGATTCTGAGCCAGAAGCTGACGTGCCGGTTGTGAATGCTATAGTGGCTGAAGACCAAGACTTAACAGCAACTCCGGCTGTTAATGTACAAGAAGAAGATGCATTCATACCCTCCGATGAAGAGAATGTAATGGATGATATTCTCGCTGGCCAGGAGATTACTGATGATGATATTTATGGGAATCTGGGGCCCCTTAACCTTAAAAGGTCAAGGGATGACATGATCGGATCGTCAGGCAGTGATACAACCCCTCCTGAGCTGAATCTGGATGCTGAAGATGTTCTTGTAGAACCAATTCCAGCACGTGAACCTTCACCTAGAAAGAGGTCAGATCCAAGAAGCATCAGATTCAAGCTATCAAAGACCAGCTCAAGCATCTTATTAGTTCATCCGGCTGGGCCCAGTTCTGAGGGTCCCAGTACTCAAGAAGAAGCAGCTGCTGAAACTGTTCAAGATCAACCTGCTGCTGCTCAGACTGAAACACCTCTTCTAAGCGAACATAGCCCTGTTCGGGAAGAAAGTCAATTCATAGAGGTTGATCACACATTCGCTGTTCCAAGCCCAGTGAAAGTGAGCGCTGCACCTGTAATAACTCTGCCTACAGCTACTCCTAGCTTCAGGCCATTTCAAGCAGCGGAGCTTCCAGTAAATATGAGGATACGTGCTGATCCTCAGATCAATTTCCTGATCTCTCAAAACAGAATTAGAGAAAATGAGATCAAGGCTCTTCAAGCTGAAAACAAATATATGAGAGAGAAGGAGGTGGCGGACAAAGACAGAATGAAATATCTGTACAGCATGCTGGTGGACCTGAGGAAGAAGTATAATGAATTGAAGGATGTTGTGGGATCCAACTCCTCAGGTGCCCCAGGTCAAAGTTCATCACAGGGTGTGCATGGTGCTGATGCAATGAATGAAGACGATGGAGATGAAAATATTGAGATGTCTGAATATGCCAGAGGAGGTAGAGTGATCTCCAAAGCTCCTGAAGGTCACGACAACTGGTTCCGAGAATTCTTTCAAGGACCAGCCCCCACTCAGTATGCTCTTGATCTTGGAAGTAGCTCTTTAGACAAAAAGGGGAGTTGTGAACCCATCTTGTGCTGGCATTACGACGCTGAGAAGAAATTATTTGCTGTGATCCGTGATGGCTATAGTCCAGTTGAATATTATAGAACTCGTGCACAATTCCATTCTTGGACTGAGCCTGAGATCAGAAATCTGCTTCGAGCCCCCTACATAAACAGATGGAACAGCCCTGACGGAGACCTTATTAGAAACAATTTGCTGAACCATCTAGAAAATAACTTTGCAAATTTTGATCTGAAGCAAGTAAGGTGGGTCCAGACTGAAAGTGACCCAGTGACTGGAGAACCTATTGGTGAAGCAAGGAGACCACCCACCAAACGTACAAGAGTTATCAATATGTTGGACGAGATTGAAGATGGTACCTTGGTAAAAAACTTTGACTGCTGGTGTTATGATCCAACGACACACGAGGTGGTGGTTCTCTGCAAGGCCCTGAGGCAGTTTCGCTTTTACGATCCGGTGGATTTGCTAAGGTTTGGAGAAAAGGATATCAAGCTGCTCGCCTCACAGCCTATTCTTGGAGATGAAAATGACTTGGAAAACGCTGTGAGGGTGGGAATCTTCCATGGGACGGCAAACCGGATTGTGGCGAACAGATGGTGGTCGAACAACGTTCAAAGCACATTCATATTCGATCTGCTGCTGCCGTAAGTGGACTAATGGTTCATGCCTAGGGGAAGATTGTTGGGCTAGATTTATTTAAGGCATGAACATTAGTATTGGGCTTAGTTTAACTTTGTTTTGGGCCTTTTATTTAATAGGTAAATGGGCTTATTATAGTTTATGATTGGGCCATGTGGGCTTCCTTTAGGTTTGCGATTTTGTATGAGGTACTATATAAACCTCATTGTTTATGTTTGTAGGCAAGCTTTTCACTCAATCTAAGGCAGTTTACGATTTCAAGTCTATTGCTTGTTTACGATCAGCTTCTAGTAGTGTTTATTCATTCAAGACTTCATCTTTCTCTTAGATCTAGTCTATTCTACTACTATTCTACTTGAATCGATCTTATACGAGGATTCCGTACTCGTATTTGATTTGATATCGTGTGTTTGGGAGATTTCCGGACCTACAGTGTTTGAACTGAACCACTAATAAATCATCCATTCTTTTGAATTAGTTTTCTTACATTTGAGATTTAAAGTCTATATTTTGGAAAGGAGTGATGAAAGTTGATGATAAACGAAGGCTAAACTAGGCAACAAAAGGCAAAACCAAGGCTTTTCATCTAGAGATGAAAGGTAGTGTATAAACTAAGAGTTAGACATTGCATGATATGTTCTAATATTTATTTACAAAATAAGTCACTAACAGCATGAAGTAGATTTGTATGTGAGTCTGCTTCTTCTTTGGCATACTTTTAACTTAGTCTGGACGTTACTTTGTTGATTATGTCAGAATATACAAATTATGTGTAGGAAAAATAAATAATGATTATGATTATGTCAGAATATACAGATTTGGAGTAAGCATACACTTTAATTTCTTTACAATTCTTCAAATTAGTCATTTACAGTGTTTGTGAGACCTAAAACTCATTCAGAATATTAGATCACTAATTAAATTTACAGGTTTGGATGCTGGAGAACCTACTCAAATGTTGCGGTGAAGGTAATCTTTAGCTATAACTACATTTTTTTGTCCATTGTGCAATGGACCGCTATGTTTTACTGTTATAATAAACATTAATACATATTTGTATAGGTAATTTAGAATAAAATTTTGACCTGCTAGAGTCAAACTTATTAGCTTTCAACTTTATTTGAATAGGCAATCTTTTGAAGTTTACTAAAGATTATATCATCCCATAAATACAGTTCAACTTTAAAATGGAAGATATAGTAAGTTTCATTCATGTTTTATTTCTCCTTTTGCCAAACTAAAAACGTAAGTATATGACTTTTGCAGGTCCAATTAATGTTTTCATAATAGAAAAAGTTGTATGACTAGCTTTGGTAATGACAAAAAAGTCAGGTCAGGCACATGTGAAAACAATGGGTTGTGTTGACCCACAACACTATTTCTCCAAAAAGTTAATTTTGGTAAGCATATAGTGTGTAATATGATGATAAAATGCATATTATTTCAAGTACATTATAATTTACTAAATCGCTTTACCTCTGCGCATTAAATATAAACTTTAGGTGACTTTCAACCGTTTTTAAGCTACTTGGTGATTTCATATTTTAACCCGTTAGATATAAAATATAACTTATACAACACGTATATACACACGTAAACCAGGTTGCCATCCAGTTATCATGCTGTTTTCTGAAGTTTTTAGTTTTGAATTTGAAATTCGTTTGCAACTTGCATTACTTGACCTTAGCATTGCATCAGGAAGATGGTCAGTCCACAACTACTGTGTTGCCTTAGTATTCACTGCACATCATGTTCTTTAGCAATGGACCCAAAATACAGGTATTTGTTACAACGATTTTCCTGATTTGTGTGGTAAAAAAGAAACCAATTAACAAGGTTTGGATAAACGATTTTTATATAGTTTATAAGATCAGATATTGGATCAACGCTTAGAACTTTTAATGTACTCCTATAAAAGAAAGAAGACTACTGAAAGAAGGAATGTGTTATAAAATATTTGTGTATGTATAGTTTTAATAATTGGTCCGACGGATATCTCACTTCCATTCATTAAGAAATTGTATGCATCAGAATGATGAAAAGATACTTGATTGTAATATTTATTTATTAACACCTGTGAAATATGTATGTTTACAAAATATATCATCACTTTTATTGTCTGTTATTGTTCAGATTTTTTTAATGCTAAATTTGAAGTTAGCATTCTATTATATAGAATTGTGGCTCTGTAGGTGGTCTCTTCAAATAGGGCTTAAGCCCATTGACAGTCATGAATAAAACATTAGATACCACAGTAACGCGCGATCGATTTAAAGTTATCTACATACACAAATATAAAGAAGATTTGCCCACACGTCATCCGATCAAACCGCTCGAAAACGGAGCGAACCCGACGTCTATTTACGTAAGGACCAACAACCCGTCACCGTTTACCGGCACCAATAAAAAAATGTCATCCGATCCCGATTCCGGCGACAGCTTTTCGTCCGCCACCAAGGGTGGCATGACGGTGGAGGAGTGCGAGAATATGATCCAAGGAAGCCTTAGAAGTAATCGCCTATAACCTTTCCTTTTTATGTTCATAGGGTTTAGGGTTTATAACTTCTAATTTGTAAT
This sequence comes from Deinandra increscens subsp. villosa, assembly GCA_039602395.1. Lineage (NCBI taxonomy): Eukaryota > Viridiplantae > Streptophyta > Magnoliopsida > Asterales > Asteraceae > Deinandra > Deinandra increscens. The sequence goes on from JBCNJP010013504.1 coordinate 5,527, forward strand.
TTGTTCTCTTAATCAATAATTGAATCCTCTATCCGCAATGATGTAATTTCAATCTGAGATATCAGTTCCAACTGTGAAGTTCTTACGGGAGCATCTGGAGAAAAGTGGATGTAGTATCGCGCCCAATTTCATCAAGGCCGTCAACTGCAACCAGCGGATGAGTGGCGGCTATGTTCGTGGAGAGGGGGTAATCTCTCTCTCTCTCTCTCATTCTATCGATTACTCCAAAATTGCTTCGTTTTAATCAGGCTTGTTTGATTTGTCTATCTGTTGATACTTTTTAGATTAAGATTGAGATAGCATCATGACTCTGTTTGGGCGTAGATTATGTGCTTGTTATGTTCTTAAGAAAATTACCAAAGTAACTCAGCTACACAGTCTAAGGGATCTAAGTTTTTCGAGCTTTGATGACTGATAATTGAATAATTGATTGATTTTTTGTTTTCTGTAATGTGGAGCTGTTTTTCTGATTTAAGCATATTGAATCCGTGTCCTGGTTTTAAAATGAGCGTATAAGATGCGGTGATGAATTTGCATTGCTGTAGTTGGTATTTGATGGAATTAGACTGTTGATGAATAGGTCTGAGTTTTTTTTTAAATCTGACAATTTAATTGAGCTATAGTTTTGAGTATTTGAACAAATCCGATATCAAACAATGCTTGTGTTGATTGGAACTCTTTTGATATTGGAATGTTGTAGATTGTAGTATGTAGTAATCATTTGACCATTCAAGATGAGGTAAATCAAGTGGTCATCCATGAGTTGATTCATGCATATGATGACTGTCGAGCTGCAAACTTGGATTGGACTAATTGTGCTCATCATGCCTGTAGTGAGGTCTGAATCCTTATCCACCTTCTTATGTTCATTCTAAATTGTGTATTCAAGATCTTGATGCTCAAATGGCCTCGGGTTTTTCTTTATTATATCTCACACAGATCCGTGCTGGCCATCTTAGCGGAGACTGTCACTATAAGAGGGAACTGTTGCGGGGTTTCGTCAAAATAAGAGGCCATGAACAAGTAAGTTTGTTTTATCAACCGGTTCAATTTATCTATTGCCTCGCTTAAATTGCTAAAGAGAAATTTGTATACTTTTGTTTGAAAGTCGAGCTAAACCATGTGGAAACAGCCTAAAAAGTAAAAACTATCTAACTGGTTATCTTTTGCTCCCCGAGCTCTGAATAAGGTGGTCGGCTCTATGAAACTTCTGGATTTATGCCTTAATTGAATCATTGTGTTAAAGGAGATGAAGAAATACAAAAACCAAATCATAGAGGAGTAAGATATATGAAAAAATATAGACAAATAAGCATAGGAGTTACTTTGTAAATAACTAAATATGCTGCCCTTCAATCTTAATTCGATGGCTCACCTACATTTTCTTTCACATTTAGAGGACTATCTATAAAGTTCCGTGTTCATTCCCCCTTTCACACAATATACTTAATTGATACGTATTGGTTAATGTAACTTATAATTTATGATGCACGGGAACGGGTACGGGTACGGGAACGGGAAACGAGTACTGGTACGGGAACGGGTTACGTCAAAACTGAAAAATTCAAGAAACGGGTACAGTATGGGTACGACAATAAATACATATAAAAAATAAATATATCTTATAGATAATGTAACACAAACCCCAAAATATATATAACATGTATTGTAAAATTTTATATATAACCCGTGAAGCTCACGGGTATATAATCTAGTATATATATATAGGAGAAGGATAAAATGAAAACCTCTCCGAGTTTGGAAAACCGTGAAAACCAAGCTAAAAAATTCGTTTTTTGTTTCGATTTTTTATGGTGACTCTCTAAGTTAAAAAAACCCCTATATGCAAAAAAGTAAAAAAAAAACGCTTAGTTATTTTTTTTAAAAAAATATTTCATAACCGATTTTTTTGTAACAAAAATGTTAATCGGCCAAAAAAAGGGTTCGAAAATTGTTTTTATTTTAGATTTATTTTTTTTATAGATTCTACATTCATTTTTAATGGTTTTGGTGGAAAAAAAACAAAAAAACGCTGAGAGAATTGTTTTAAAAAAATTAATTACACATTTTGTTACATATGTAACAAGGCATGTTACATATGTAACAGGGTAAGTTACATGTGTAACAGGGGTAATTTACATATGTAACATGACGTAAAGTCAGATTTCGAAAAAAAATTAAAAAGAAACCTACTCGGTGTTTTTTTTGATTATTTTTAACCATTGGGCTTGTATCAACACATAGAATCACTAAAAAAATATTGAAGAAAAAAAAATCGTTTTAGGGACGTTTTAACTTGGTTTTCACGGTTTTCCAAACTCAGAGAGGTTTTCATTATATCCTCCCCTATATATATATATATATATATATATATATATATATATATATATAGGGTAGGGTTATAATACAAAGTACTTTTTGCGTGAGAAGTGGATGATGTGTTAGATATTAATGCATGATATTGTCTTTTTATTATATTTTTTGTAATTATATGTCATTATACATGGTTTTTTTTCATTTTAAAGGGTCATATATTTATCAAAATTAGAATTATAGGATAACACAATGTAAACACAATTACTAATATCCTAACACAATGTCTTTTTAAAATTTCCTAATAAATGGGATTTGGCGGTGTTTGGAATCGAATGAATGATGTTATATATTTTAGGATTATATGACAATTATATATGACCAGTTTAACTTCAAAATTTTCCAAAATACATACATCTTCCAAAGGTAATCAAATATTATCAATCAAATCGTTTTCAAGTTCCGGATCATCTAGTGATAGATACGCAAACTCCAAATAGCCTACATCTTGCATCGAGTCATGAGCATCTCCACCAACATCCCACATCTTCACATCATCATTGGGAGCCCTAGATAAATGTCAAAGATTATTGTGGACGTAAACCAAGTCTTGAGCCCGACTTATAGTCAATCTGTTCTTCCTAAGAGAGTGAATAAATGCGTAGGTGCTTCAGTTACGCTCAGCACATGAAGAGGAACTAGGCTGGCTAAGTAATTTAAACGCCAAACTTTGGAAAGAGGAGTTTGTGCACCAAAGTTAGCCCACCAACTCTTGGGTTCCATAGTATCCATCTTAGAAATGCAAGTTAAATCCTCAAAAGGACCACCCTTCATTGAAAACAAAGCATACTCCTCCAAGACTCTCATATGCTCATCATCATTAGGAAACAATCTTTTAAAACATTTCTGCCTTTCTTGTGAAAGTTCTCCATCCTGATGTGGACCAACTCTTGCAGGATCCACAGATAACCATGCATCAAAAGTAAAAACATAAATACACAAAAGAAATCAAAGCATGTAGTTTTAATTCACCTACATTGGACTTAAAGAGTGAGCTAAACAATGTAGAGGAGTGTTGTTCTTCACCCATCTAGCCACTAAAACTTCATGCACAACATCATAGAAGATACTACGAGCAGAGAATACACGTCTTTCTTTTTTGTAGATCTCATCCTTCACTTTCTCAATCATTGAATCCCACATCTCGTACATCAAGTGCAAACATGGCTTGTCGGTGTCACAAGCTCTAATTATATCATATATGGGTCGAGTAAAACTAAGGATATATGATACCTTATCCCACCAATCATCATCCAAAATCTTATCTTTAACATAGCCTGCTTTTAAAGTGTCATCTTCTTTATAAGAAACCCTTTCGTCGCTTATGACCATAGCTTGAATAGGCCTTTTGATAAGTTTTAATCTTTTGAGCATCACAATGATTGAGGCAGACCGTGTATCAACAACCGAAAGCAGTCTAAGAGGAGTAAAGTTGCTGAAAATAGAGAGTCTCATGCCATGGTTCATGATGAAATTTTTTATTGCAATCGCATCATTGTGAACATCGGTTATCCAGTGACACTCCTCATATGTTGTTGCATTGGTTTCCGTATTCTTTGGTGAGCAAATATTCTTCAATGCAAGATTTAGGGTATGAACAACACATGGTGTCCAATAGATGTGACGAAACTCGCTAATGATAAGCTCTCCAGCCGCCTTACAAACTGCTGCATTGTCCGTAATGATTTGGACAACATTTTCATGACCAACTTCATTTATAACTTCTTTCATCAGTTTTGCAATGAAATTTTTATCTATAAACTACCCAAAACAATTCACCGCCTTTATAAGTAAGGGACCATTACTTGATGTAGCCATGAAATTAATTAAAGCCTTTCTTTGAGGATCACTCCAACCATCACTGACAATAGACACACCTTTTTCTTTCCATGATAACCTAATTGGTTCCAATAAATTGTGCACATTCTCCTTTTCTTTTTGTAGTAAGGTGGTCCTAAGCTTATTATAGCTAGGAGGTACATAACCATCAATTTTATTATTAGCTGCAAATTGAAAGGCCCTTTGATAATGTGGATTTCTTGCAAGATTGAAAGGTAAACCGCCGGTATAGAACATTCTCGCTATTTCTTGATCTAGTTGGTCTCTTGTTTCAACGCCAAAAGCTCTTTCAATAGGATTTGAAATAGCTTTTCTCTTACAAAAAGCATCCCTGGACTATTGGAAACGTTTACAAAAAGCATCCCTGGACTATTGGAAACGTTTAAAAAACGTCCCCAAAATTAGAAACGTTATAGAAACGCCTTTGACTATTGGAAACGGTCAAGATACGTCACCATTTTTTTGGAAACGCTTCGTAGGAGTACCGGTCGCCGTTTCCGTCCCGAGCTGCTTCCGGTACGGGGGACGGTGGTTGGTCGGCGTTTCAATGCTTCTGAAGAGAAGCGCCCTTTGACTACTGGAAACGGTCAAAATGAAAAAGCTAGAAGATGCTTATGAAGAGAAGAAAGTCGACTCAAAAGCGAAAGAAGTTGGCTTGCCATGCGAATCTAGTGTTGGTTCAAAGAAGAGAAAAGCTATTTCAAATCCTATTGCAAGAGCTTTTGGCGTTGAAACAAGGGACCAACTAGATTAAGAAATAGCGAGAATGTTCTATACCGGCGGTTTACCTTTCAATCTTGCAAGAAATCCACATTCTCAAAGGGCCTTTCAATTTGCAGCTAATAATAAAATTGATGGTTATGTACCTCCTAGCTACAATAAGCTTAGAACCACCTTACTACAAAAAGAAAATGAGAATGTGCACAATTTATTGGAACCAATTAGGTTATCATGGAAAGAAAAACGCCTGTCTATTGTCAATGATGGTTGGAGTGATCCTCAAAAAAAGCCTTTAATTAATTTCATGGCTACATCAAGTAATGGTCCCTTGTTTATAAAGGCGGTGAATTGTTTTGGGGAATTTAAAGATATATTTTTTATTGCAAAGCTGATGAAAGAAGTTATAATGAAGTTGGTCATGAAAATGTTGTCCAAATCATTACGGACAATGCAACAGTTTGTAAGGCGGCTGGAGAGCTTATCATTAGTGAGTTTCGTCACATCTATTGGACACCATGTGTTGTTCATACCCTAACTCTTGCATTGAAGAATATTTGCTCACCAAAGAATACGGAAAACCAATGCAACAACATATGAGGAGTGTCACTGGATAACCGATGTTCACAATGATGCGATTGCAATAAAAAATTTCATCATGAATCATGGCATGAGACTCTCTATTTTCAGCAACTTTACTCCTCTTAGACTGCTTTCGGCTGCTGATACGCGGTCTGCCTCAATCATTGTGATGCTCAAAAGATTAAAACTTATCAAAAGGCCTATTCAAGCTATGGTCATAAGCGACGAAATGGGTTTCTTATAAAGAAGATGACACTGTGAAAGCAGGCTATGTTAAAGATAAGATTTTGGATGATGATTGGTGGGATAAGGTATCATATATCCTTAGTTTTACTGGACCCATATATGATATGATTAGAGTTTGTGACACCGACAAGCCATGTTTGCATTTGGTGTACGAGATGTGGGATTCAATGATTGAGAAAGTGAAGGATGAGATCTACAAGAAAGAAAGACATCTATTATCTGCCCGTAGTATCTTCTATGATGTTGTGCATGAAGTTTTAGTGGCTAGATGGGCGAAGAATAACACTCCTCTATATTGTTTAGCTCACTCTTTAAATCCAAGGTATGTGATTTAATACTACATGCTTTGATTCCTTTTATGTATTTATGTTTTTACTTTTGAATGTTGTAGATATTATTGTGATGCATGGTTATCTGTGGATCCTGCAAGAGTTGGTCCACATTATTAGTTATTGTATTTTATGTCATATACGTATTTGCATAGGGGGTATTATGTAACTCATGTAACTATATATAGGGGTGTATTATCTGTCATTAACAAGAAATCATATTCACGAATATGGTATCAGAGCGGTTGGTAGTTAATGGGAAATCGCAGACTGTTGGCATAGATTGTATGGAGACGTTTAGTCCGATCGTTAAACCGGCGACGATTCGCACCGTTCTTTCGTTGGCCGTGTTACGACACTCACCCATTCACCAGCTGAATGTCAAAAATGCATTCTTGCACGGTGATTTAGCTGAGACAGTGTACATGCAGCAACCACTTGGTTTTATTGATCAGTCTGCTTCGGATCATGTTTGCCGACATAAACGCTCCTTATATGGACTCAAACAGGCTCCTAGGGCATGGTATACACGTTTCTCTAATTTTCTGCTTTCTCAGGGGTTCAAAAGCAGCTTGTGTGATACTTCCCTCTTTGTGTATCCTCATGGACAACACACGACACATTTATTGCTTTATGTGGACAATATCGTCCTTACTGCTTCTTCTGATTCGGG
>JBCNJP010013505.1:0-12285 GCA_039602395.1 Deinandra increscens subsp. villosa
CTAATAAATGAAAGATTTTATTTATTATTCGAAAGGGTTCAAAACCTTACAAATATTTAATGATTTAAATATTTATAATTTTCGAGACACTTCATGAAAAATAATCCATATTATTCAATATTTATTTTTCAAACACGAAAGATTTAACTATTATTTATTTATTCAAATAAAAAATAAACTCCATGAAATTGAATATTACTTATTAGTCAATAAATAATATCATAGGATTTCCATCACTGTCATCGGGTAATAACAGTCGAGACTTAACCTTGAACATTGGGTGACTTATTCACTAACCCAAATAGCCAGACCCTAATACATCATAACATTATCTTGTAGACGTTTGCTAGGCTAAGTTCAACCATTCGTATATGTCAATCCATCTTCAAACAAGTGAGTTTTCACGGCCCCTTTTTACATTTCTGTTTTCTAACTTTGGGGGAGAATTCAATAAATGCCATTTTCTAAATTCATTTTTGTCTGATATTATGATGACTGTAATACGTACCGATTGCATGTATTCATTTCCCCAATTCTATGTATTCATATTGATTTATGTTATATGCCCAAATTCCCGCTATTAATTGGATTCAACTAGTTCATTCGAAATGATATCTTGTGAGTAGATCTATTTGGGTTGACGACCCTGCCCTGACTTGGTCGCTCCAGTCATGACTCCACGGTTATAATCAAGTGGTACATTAGTTATTATGGTCATTCGGTGTTCTTGGGGAAGAACATCAGGAGTGGGTAAACAATTAGTTTTGAATTTAAGGTTCATGCTTGATCTCTACAACAACAGTGTCAAACAAACTAATATCATGACAGGCCAAACATTTTCAAACATAATTTCAAACAGTTCACATGTCATTAAACCTGTGAACTCACCAACAATTTTGTTGACTTCTTAAATTCTTGAATTCTCCGGTAATTAAAGACTGCAACTCCATGCTTTTCTGTTCCGATCCTGCTTGTCATATCATGGTCTGCCTGCTGTGTGTTCTTGCAATTCATTTTGGAGATTTAAACGCATTACGCCTTAGGGTAGTTATGTTTATACATCTCATGACATTATCTTTTGAAAACTCTATCATGTAACCGCTACTACTTATCCGCTGCATGGTTTTAAATATCAAATAAATGTTTGAGACTTATATTTTCTAAAAGATAATGGGTTAAATAACTATACTTAGACGTCAATCATTCGTAACCATGACCATGATACCAAATCAGTCACATGCCCACATTTAGCCATTCTCGGGGTGTGACAGACATGGTACCAGAGCCAATGTTATAGTGAATTAGGATGCATCGGTCTGCACCTAGTCTATAACCTAAGCTCTGCATCATTTATTTGTGTGTGTGCCTTCATGAATTTCCTTGTATATGTGCCAACTTAGTTGATTGCCTAATATAAGTATTATACGTATTATTGTTATAACTTGGAATTGTCACATCATGTCAAACAAGGAGATCATCGTGATACCTTCCGACTCTGAGCCGGAGCAAGACTATGTACTGTCTTCGCCTGATTACGTGCCATGTCGCCGAAGTACACACCATCTTCTCCTGTCCCTGAGACAGCCCTTGTGCCGGAGCATTCAACACACCCTTCTTCACCTAGAGGCATTTGGGATCCCCTTACTTCAGACGATGAGTTCTACGAGGACGACCCTGAGGAGACTATCCCTGCTACCTTTTACCCTCCTATTGTAGTGATGTCGGTTCCTGACCCTATTGTCTCTATCCCTGACCCTCCTGTGTCTCACCCTCCTACACGTGTTCTTGACCCTTCATCTTCTACCCCCGCACCGTCCCATCACCTTTATTGTCTTGCTCCAGGTGGTCATAGGTTGAAGCATACACCTAGGAAATTTGTTATTCGCACTCGTCCGATGATTTCTGCCCCTGTTGAGGAGCCTGCCCCAAAAAGGTAGTGTGTTTCTAAACGCCACCTATTGTTCCTTCTGTCCTTGAGGTAGGAGAGTCATCTGCCTCAGCTGCTGCTCGTACTACTCCCATATATGATGGTGTTCCTGTCCTTTTTCCCGACCTCCTTTCCATCCAGTCTCGTTTGTCTGGGCATGATGATGCCATTTGTCGTGTCATTACTGAGCTTCGTTCATTGTTGTCTTATCACACTACTCAGACTCTAGAGACACACCTGACATCCATCGAGGATCATGCTATTTTTACTGGTTTTGCTATGGATTCCCTACACGCAAACCTCACAAATGTTTCTAACTCGACCACTACCATGATGCTGACTATGGAGATGTTCGAAATGCACATGCAGGCTATGGAGGATACGTGATGATATTTCACACGTTCATGGCTTCACTCAACCAGGTTGCTGGTTTGTGCTTTATGCCACCACTGCCACCATTTTCCAGAGGCCCATACTAGTGGTACTACCTAGTGATGCATTCGTATCATGTTTAATTAATGTATGAAAACTATGTTGTATTTTGACAAATGGAGTTACGCCTCCGACTTTTGAGACAATTATGGTATGTTCGTACTAGAATTGTAGTATTGGTCATGATGTATGTTTCCGAATATTAATTAACTGTGGTTGGATTACTTTCATTGTAGCTTCTTATGAATGATATGGTTGTTATGGTTGTTATGCATGTATGGTTGTTCATTATAGATATGTAGACTGTATATTGACATATATTGTCTAATTATATTTCTTGTTTACGTTCGTGAATTAAGAAAAACATGTCTGGACGCCGAGGACGCCCGCGAGTCAACCGAGCTGATTCACCTCCACCCGAATCATTGAACGCTGATCAAGTTGATGCCTTAATCGCCCAACATATTGCTAACGCCATCGCTGACAATGAAGCTAATCGCACCGCTGGAGGCCACCCTGAAGGTGCTCCTGGTGGTAAGACCTTTGATAAATGTTGGAAATCCGAGAATATAAATTCCCCCGAATTGTTTTCAAGGTTATGTCTGAACGTTTCAGGTGCCCGTGAATGTACCTATAAGGACTTCATGAATTGTAAACCTATCAATTTCAAGGGTACCGAAGGTGCTGTTGTCTTATTCCTTGGTTCGAAAAGACTGAGTCTGTCTTCCGTATCAGTAACTGTCCCGACCACTCTAAGGTCAAATTTGCTGCTTGCACATTCATGATGGTGCTCTCTCATGGTGGAATTCGCATGCCGAAACTGTCGGAACTGACCAAGCACATGCTATGCCTTGGGAAGAATTGAAACAAATACTGAGAGATGAATACTGCCCGCGAGAAGAACTTCAACGTTTGGAAGTTGAATTCTGGGGACTCACCATGAATGGGTCTGATATTGTTAGATACACGAAGAGATTCCATGAACTTGCTCATCTTTGTTCCCTGATGGTGACTCCATCATATAAGAAGATTGAACATTACATTTGGGCTTTAGCACCCAACATTCAAGGAAATGATATGTTTTCCAACCCAACCACTCTGCAAGCCGTCGTTCGTTTGGCACATAGCCTGACCTACCAGGCTTCACGCCAAGGTACTTCCTTTGCTAGGAAGGCTTCTGATCATTCCAAACCTGTTGTTGATATCTATTCTCCGTCTCCTTCATCTGGGAAGAAGTTTGACCATAAACTCAAACGCGGTCATTTTGGTAAGAAGAATTTTGAGAAACGATCTAAGAAGCAACCTGAAAACGCTCCCGAACCAGTCAAATTTTTTGCTGCTTCTACATCTGTTCAAGAAACAAGGAAATCTGGCTACACAGGAATTCAGCCACTGTGCCCGAAGTGTAACCTTCATCATACCCTGGATTGTAGTAACGTTTACTGCAACAACTGCAAAGCTAAAGGTCACATTACCAGAGACTGTCCCTCCCGCACTTGTTATGGCTATGGAGCTATTGGACACATGAAGATTCAATGTCCAAAGAAAAATCAAGCTGTTGGAACTGCCCGTGGAAGAGCCTTTGTGATGAATGCTAGAGAAGCCCGATAGGACCCAAATACCGTCACTGGTACGTTCATCCTTAATGACTATTATCCCTCTGTCTTGTTTGATACTGGAGCTGAGAAAAGCTTTGTGTCAACCGATTTTTGCCCATTTGTCACACCCCGGTCAACGGTATCGGGTGTGAAAGAGAATGGAATCATAGTCGAGGATACACAGAACAACATCTAATATATTTAAAACTTCATAAAACATTACGTCATTGTATTGCAGCGAAAAGTGATAGTGGACAATGATAATGTCTTACATTTGAAAATAAGTCTTAAATTAATAATAAAAACATTTAACAGTTTATTAGGATAGTCGGGACTATGACTCCAAAAGCAGGTCCGATAGCATAAGTAAGCCCCATTTGCATGTCTTCACGAAGTTGCATCAATTACCTAAGAAATCATGAATTTAAAACGGGTCAACATAAAGTTGGTGAGGTTCACAGGTTTGTGATTTATCAGTTAAACAGTTGTAAAACAGTTTTCAGTATACTTAAATATTACAAGGGTTTATCATTGTGGATGTATGAGCTCACCTGAACCTTGATTTCAAATACTAACGGTTTACCCACCCAGCATCTCTTGCCCAGAGATGTTAAACAGAGCAGAATAACTGACGTGTACCCCCAGACAATCCGGAGTCAGAACTGGAGCTACCAGTTAGGGTAGGGTTGTCAACCCAAATAAATCTATTCACTAGCTATCGTTTCGTACAGAACTAATTGAAATCAATTAATGGTGGGATTACGGTTGTACAAACGTTCATAACGTTAATGTACCATGTTGGGCAATCAGTAAGAGAACAAGTAGTCATACGGCTAGCAGATAAACCATAATATCAAGTAAAAGCATTTAACAGTTTTCATGATTTCTCCCCCAAAGTATAAAACAGTTAAAAGGAAAAAGGGGCCGTGAAACTCACAGATTCAGCAGATAAGCAGAAATTTAGCAGGATAGGAACGGTAGCACGTAACGTCCTAAATAATTAAATAAACATATGCATAAGGTCTATGATCATTTGAGTAACATAAATCACCCAAGTGATACCGGTCAAGTCTTGACGTTTTAATCCGTTTCCATTTTTGAAAGCCCGTTAACATGTACTTATTAATAAATACATTTGGTGATGATTTATATTTATGTTAAACAAATATAACCAAGGAATATTCATTTTTAATAAGTCAACCAAGTCTTGAATATTGAGTTTAAAATAATAATAATGTTTATTATTATTTTCACAAGTTCGTATAATTATTTTTAATTAAATAATTACATATTCGATTTGTTAATCTTGCAAGTTATAATTATATTAAATAATTATGATTAACAATACTTTGGTGAATAAAGCATGGTTTATATCTTTTGCAAATAATTACTTGTCAAAAATAATTATTAAATGTTTGCTTTATTTTTAAACCATGAATCTTTTAAAGAAAACATTCAAAGTTTCTAACATTTAATCATTTATTTTTCGAAAGCGTTTAATGTTTCATTTGCCTGAAATATATATTTCTTTGATAAATATTTCCAAAACATTGTAACGACGCTTGGATTTATAAAATCGTCTTTCATAAAAACTTGATTTAAAATCTCCAACAAATGATAAGTCCATTTTTGGTTACTTTGATTTTATTAAAGTAACATTAAAAATCCATGTAAGCATTTAAAGTTAATAGCTTGTCTTTGATTTATTTTTATAAAATCCTTTTATAAAAATCTTTAGTTTTTACAAGTGACATTTTTATAGAATAATCCATTTATCTCCAAAGTTTTAGAAAGGTTAAAACTTGTAATAAATCCAAGAATTTATATCAATTTAATCATTTGACATAAATATTATTCTTACCATTTTTAGAAACAAAATCTATAAAAGTTCTTTTTGTCTTGAACACATATTTAATGTGTTGATTTTCCAAATCAAGTAACATTCTTTTTGTTTTAGTCATATGTTACATATGTAACATTTGTTTAATTATTTCGTCTTGTTTTAATATTGTTTTAACATGATATGAATAAAAACGAGATGGATGACCCCTTCGCGCGTTGCGGCGGGGCATATTAAGTGACCACTGAATGTGAACATGGCATAGATAGCAGTAATGCATTGCGTCCTTGAAACCCATTCCTCGGTTTTTTACTCAACTGCATGGTTCAATTTCTGTACATGTACTTCTAGTAATGGAATATTTACATTACATAACATTTGAAAGACTTTGGCATTGCTGTTAATGGATCATTCACATTACAAAACATTTACAAAAGTTTATATTTGCTACAACGGTGAGAACTTGTGTTGTTGCTACCACTGTTTTGTTACCTGCGAGTCTGCGACTACAAAATATGTGCATGCTATCTTAGGATATACAAAATGTGTAACATTGTTCTTCTACTACCTGATAGACATGTAACGAAAGAGTAGAACCACTTTTCCTACTTAGACAACAACTTTCTTGCTTTCACTGCTGCGCCAAAAGAAATGGGTCATTTTTCTCATTCTTTTACCTGATAGACATGTAATAAAAGAGTTGAACTACTAACTTTCCTGCTTTCACTGCTACGTCAAAAGAAATGTGCCATTTTTCTCATTCTTTAGTAGCTTTTAGCCTCTTGGTAGGTGCTGTATCTCCTTCTGAAAAGGTGTTTCTTAGTGATTTTGGAACTTTTTTTTTAATTTGCTAATTGTGCATTCTTTTAGTTTCTAATAAAAATGCTCCGTGATACACAGATCTGTGTATTTGAATAAAAATAGATTTTATTGTATGTCACTTGAAAATCTATTTTCAATCACTATTCTACTTAACTTGAAGATATAGCAAAATATAGTGAATACCTTCAAACAGAATGCAGACTTCTTTACCACCAAGTTCTGCATAAAAAAAGGATAAATTTTTTTTTACGTATTTGATTGAATAGTAAATGACACTTAAACATTATTTCAAGAACAAACTTAACAAACATCTAAAACATTCATACTTTTCTAAATGTCATAAGTCATGGACCAGAATAAACGGGTTAACTTGTCAACCGGTCGGGTTGTACTCAAACGTGACCCGTTTAACTAAATGGGTTCGTGGGTTGGACCAGAAGCTGACTTAAACCTGTTTAGACTAAACCCTAACCCGTGAATTTCAAATCGGGTTCGTGTCGGATTTTCAAATCGTATTAAAATTTCAGTCCTTTGCACGTCGGTTCTCATAGCGACCGTAGTGTCATATCTAGTTTTAATTGATTAAAATTCGGCATGATCCACATATTGATATTGGTATCACAACTTAAATAGCCAACTTATGGACTTTACATACCCCCGCAGGCCGCAGGGGCTGCTTAATTTCTGGAAAGCCCAAAACAAACAAAAATTTTAGGCCCATTCTAAATGCATGATTCATATTTCATATATCCACTACATAAATTTAATAGAAAATTACAGATTTACCTGAAATTCAAAGTTACACAAAGCTTGACACCATGTGAGCAAACTCCAGCTAACAAATGCTTTGTAGTGTTCAACAGCGGCAAGTCCAAATAAAGAGGCATATACACAAACCAACCCAACAACAAACATTAAAGAAAACTAACCTTTATAAACACTCAAGAGCGAATAGCAAAGAAATCCTACAACAAAGTGTAAAGACAATGCAAAATATGAGAATAAGGTCTGCAAATCAGGAATCATGAGTGAACTTATACCCAAATTAAAGGAAAACACAAAGTTATAAGGTTACTAAAACTTATAAATTGCAAAGGGCTAACATGTCCACCCAAATTAGGAAAATGTATGATGGGTGTATACATTGAGTTAAAGCAAAAGGTGATAATATCATTAACTCGTTGATTGCTATAATCGTTTTCATTAAAGTAGTAGAAGGTTATAATATCATTGACTCATTGACTGCTATGATCGATTGCATTTTACACTTTACTACATGTCTGCTACCATAGATTCATAGTCTAAAACATATTAAACAGAGGAATAAGTTTAAAAAAAAGAAAATAATGATAGAAGCGTCAACTAAAACCATATCTAAATGTACAGTGAGAACATATCACATATAATTAAGAGATGTATACTAACAAAAGGCTTACATCATGCTAACCTTCAAAAAGAAGCAGCAACAAACAACGAAAGAAGCGTCCAACAAACTGCATACATAAGAGTTCATGTGAGTTTAAACATCTACATCGGTGCAAAATAAATGGTAAAAACAACAAAAAAAACACAAACACCAACTTAGAACACACATGAAGGGATGCAATACAAACAATACTAATAGTGAAACGGTGTATGTAGATTCATAAGGTCAATTGGATTAAAAGCAAAAAAAACACTAAGCACCCAAGCAATACTGAATTGTATACATCAAACCAGCTATAAATCTCTAATTAATCCTTACATTTGGGCATATTAAAATAGCCATAGCCGAATAAATTTCGTGAATGTGTGATAAAAGTAGAGTTGCTATTAAGTTTTGCGTTATGTAACAAACTATCATGCTCACCTAACATTAAGACATATTCATTCATTGACCCACAACGCTATTCAAGAAGAATAAGGCAACACAAATGATCTCTATACTCCAAAATAGAAACCTATATTCTTCAAGCAGTATAGAAACCTAAGCATCTGATGAGCACAATGTTAAATCTGAAAAAGAAGCCCACTTAATCAAACCAATTGAATTAGAAAATATCAAAATATCAAAATATCAAAGAGCATATGCATTTATGTCAGACCGAAATAGTAAGCTTAGGTTTGCATCAGTTATGACCTCTTGTAATCCATAGGATAGAACATGTTAGTTATAACAAAGAAGATATCAATCAACAATACACGAAGAAAACATCAAGGATAAATATTACCTCAAGAAACACATGGGTCATGCTATACTTCTTTCTTGATTTTCAACTCAAAACTTGATGTTAATCTGTATAGTAAAACCTAAAACCTTTCAACTGCGAAAACCGTAGTAGGCATCTCAGAGTCAATATAGATTTCAAAAAGCAAAAAAAAAATAGGTCAAAATTAATGCAAACCTTCAAGAGAATCTCTCTTTCTTGTGAGTTGCTAACTCCTGCATTTTTGGTAAAAGTTAGGATATTAAGCAGTATAGAAACCTGACATTAAGCAGTATAGAAACCTCTCGAATTTCATAACTTTAAACTAAATGATTTGAACTTTTAATCCCTAAAAAAGTTATGGGTGCCTATAAGCATCTTGTCCAAAAAAACATCAATATTCTAGAAGAATAAGGCAACACAAATGATCTCTATACTCCAAAATAGAAACCTATATTCTTCAAGCAGTATATCTTTACCTTTTTTCATACAAATGATCTCTATACTCCAAAATAAGATGCTAAAGAGTAAGATTGTATGGACAAATGAACAAATTAAGAAGGAAAAGAAATTGAAGAAGTAGCTCAGCATATATCTTTACCTTTTTTCATACTCGAGAGATACATTATAGGTCAAGATGTCATACATTCTCTGCTCGCGCCTGGACACTTAAACATTGGAAAAAAAATAGTTTTCTTATAATCAACAAAATTAAGTGAAATTAAGAACTTCCATTTAACTTACTTTGAGAAACATACACAAATAAATACAGTGAAATTAAGAACTTCCATTTAACTTACTTTGAGAAAGATACACAAATAAAGCCGATTGTCAGCTAGAAACATCAATTTAAGAGCTTTTCTTCATTGATCTGGGGGTGTCGTAGACAGACAATTCCACCACCGTTTGTTCTAAATGACAAAAATAAATATGAATCATCGTGAATGAATTTTATAACATGCTAACTTGAGTTTCGTAAAGCAACAGCACTGTCACCGCACTCAAAATCTACAAAACAAAAAAGAAACCCTAACACCCAAAAGTTTACAAAACCAAAATTAAAGGATCAAAACCCTAAACTAACCTCCATACGCCTAGAATAAGGCCAAAGTAAAGCCAAAATCGAAGCAAATCTGACATTGATGTAGATCTCAATGGAAAGTTAACATGCAGACACCGATCTAGTCTTTAGCCCTCTGCAACCCTAAACAAACGAGATATTTTTGGTGGAGGCGTTGTGTTTAATTTTCTGCGGAGAGCAGAGCGCTCTGTTGTGTGTTTCGATCTGGTCTTTAGCCCTCTGCAACCCTAAACAAACGAACAGAAAACGAATATAAATCGATGATTCAAAGAATCAATTAAGAACAAAATACGCACCTGTAACGGGTTGATTGATGATGTTGAAGCCGATTTCAGAAGTTAATGGCGGTTGTGAAATCATCGCGATCCAGAAACGATCATGTGAGAATGAGGGGTAGAAGCCAGCAAGATTGGGGTTTGATGGATGATACTGGTCTGATTTCAGTGCTTTATTGGGTTGATTTTACCTAAACTTAATTAGAAGATGAATTAGGTGAAAGAAATCTTCCAGATTTGGAGAAAGAGACGTGTTGATAGAGAAGAGAAAAAAAGAAATTCATAGAAGAAGACAGCTTCATGGCAATGACACGTGACTATGAAAACCACTGAAATAGCATACAGAAAAGAAATTCCAGACCATTCCAGGGGTATAAATTGTCAAAGTCATAAACTCTTGTGGTTAAAGTATGAGACACAAAAACTTCACTATTCATCCTCAATTTTTAATGTATATTATATAAATAACAATCAACTAACACATTGGTGTTAGGACTTATAAATAAATAAACAATCAACTAACACATTGGTGTTAGGACTTATAAATAAATAAACAATCAACTAACACATTGGTGTTAGGACAATTAAATATAAACAATCAACTAACATTTTCATGTTAGGACATAAAATATATAAAGATCAACTAACACTTTTGTGTTAGGACAAATAATGTAAACATGTATAGATGGTTAGTTAATATTCATGATTTAATTTATATGAAGAGGCTTGGAGGTTTGTTTGAAATCAACTAACTTATGAAACCAAGGTTTCATAAACAAGATTCATGGTGCACACTTGTTACTTTCCTTAGATTTCACGAATGTGTTTCACCACACTCCTTGGCTAACTTTAAGTCTCTAAGACACCAAGATGAGTGCTTGATCTTGGGAGAAAGGAGATTAAGAAGTGAGTTTTTGTTAGTTGATTAAACAAACACAAGCATTCTAGTTAACTTGGTGGATCATTGTCAAGACTTGAGGGTTTCTTGGGGTGAAAATAGATAGGAATGTGAGTTAGAAAAACTCACAAAAGAAGAAGTGGAAAAATCGGTGGAGGTTGGTGGTGGTTTGCGGCGGTTCCGGCGGCGGTTGGCGGTGGCCGGCGGTGGTCCGGCGGTGGCAGCAGGGCGGCGGCTTCGGTGGCAGGGGGTGGTGGTCGGCCGAAAGTGGGAGGGGAGGGAGAGGAGTGAGTGTTTTGCTTGGTTGAGTGCAAGGGAACCAAATGGGAGGTTGTCTCCTTTTATAATCAAGATTAAGGTTAATGTCCAATGGGTAATTATGTGTTGTCAATCCCACATAATCTCTAGCTTTTGTTAATTAGTTCATAAGTTTTATAAAAGTTTTGAAGCTTTTATAAAATATGAAGGTGTTAGGAGTTAAATAAAATCGTAACTTTTTAAAATAAAATCCAAGTATAATTAATCCAATTGAATGGTGGTTTTTATTTTTATAAAAGTTGTTGGCCCAAATTTTATAAAAGTATTAGTGGGTTAAAAAGGTTGGGTTAATCTTTATAAAACTAGTGGGCTAACAAAAATAATTAAATTGTTTTGTGAGTTGGGCCGAAGCCCAAATGGAATTTGGTTAAGGAGAATGGGCCGAAGCCCATTCGGGTTTAAGAAACGAGCCGGGCCGAAGTCCATTTGGTTCGGTTAGTGGGCATGGGCCGCGAGTAAAAAGGGAAACGGGTTTGGGCCGGTTACGGCCCACTGTGATTCGGGTTGCGGGTTCGGCCTGATTTCTGGTTCAGGGAAACTACTCAGTGTGACGAGGCGAGTCATCGGTTAAATTTTCGGGTTAATTCGGACATTTTTGGGCTTATTGGGCTTACCGGGCCCAATGAGGTTAAACGTTCACTCGTTTGCCTAAGTCTTGACAACGTAACGTTTTTCATAACATTTTAAGTTCATAAAACGTTTTAACGGTTTGAATCAGTTTGATAAAATATAAAATATCGAATTTTATATTTAATTTCTTATTATTAAAGTTCCATTAATAATAATATGAAACGTTCACATTTCACAGTTATTTAACGCGAATTTCATATCAGTTAATCGTTTATCTAAACACAGTTAATCATGCGGTTTAAAACAGTAAATCACGTAATTATAACGAAATAAAAGTC
>JBCNJP010013506.1:0-12285 GCA_039602395.1 Deinandra increscens subsp. villosa
ACTTGCTATCATAATCACTTCCGATGCGCGTACGTCTTACTCGGAAGTCTTCAACGTAATATCAATTTTTTGAAAAATCACATCGACACCACTTCCGATGCACATGTGGTTTACTCGGAAGTGCACATCTGTGTCTCATTCTCTATCTCTCTCTCTTCTTCTTCTTCTTCTTCTTTTTTTTTTACAACTCAACTCGTGAGTGTGCATTTGAATTTTCTAAAATTCGAATTGAAGAAGTTTTTCCCGCCTTTATTGTTGTTCTTATGACTTTCCAGATTTTTTAGGCAATCTTCATAAGAGCCTCTTTGAATCTTCAAATCTTCATCCGGTATTCATTCAACAAATTTCCAGATTTCGCATTGTACCATACGATCCTTAGTTGTGTATCCATTCATAAGGATTTCACATTATCATTAAACCATTATCATATCACAAGGATCAAAATGCATCAAATTACCAAATCAACAATTGATCATTAACATTTGAATTGAACAAATTCAAATTAATTTTATCAATCCAAAATATGTGTATCGGTCAATTGTTTTCAAAAATGAATTTGTCTATTCATTCAAAGCGTTAAAATCGATACCTGATGATTTTGACTGTTTGATAATTGTACGATCTTCATTTAGAAGATCATCTAGATCCTTCTGATCGGCAGTTTTTGCAGCATCCTTTTCTGGAGTAAATTTCAGAGTTGCGCGAACTTCCTGTAGCCATTGTTCGCGTTTTTCCTTGTCCTTTAACTGCTTCAGAATCTGCAAATTTCTCATCAGGAAATCTCGATCAAAACCTCGTAAGACCTCTACAGCATTATTTGGATCCACATTATCGTCCTCATCATCATGATCTGAATATGGATTATCGTCAGAGTGATTCGGTAATTGAAACACCGAAACTTTTTCACTAGGCTTTCCAGCTGATCCTTTCGAACTATGAATGTTCTTCGGTGATCCTCCGAGATCAAAAATGGACTTCTTCTTCACTGACTCATCCGATTGCTTCTCCATTTTTCACCAATTCCTGAGAATTCGGATGGCGCCAATTGATGAACCACAAAATCTCACCGCACGTAAATGAGAAATCACAATTTAACTAGGAACAAGCTAATTTATGAAGATTAATCGATGAATCAATGGATTTATTAATATCACGAGTATTTGAGTACAAAGTGAGGAAAACACACAGTAAATGTGTGGTTTTCCGGAATCCAAAGTTACATTGCTAGTGAATGAATGAGCTATTTATAGAATTATTGAAGTTGCATCTTCGTAAGTTGGCTGGATGCACTTGCATCTTGTTCATCCGCAACTGCATCGCCTCCGACTTATTCTTTGTATGACACTTGCTCTCGAGGTCTTCACCATCGGAAATGTTAATGTTGAGCCATTTGCATGTCCGATCTTGACCTATCCTCATCACTTTCCATGAAATGATTCATGAAATCAGGAATCATAACTTATAAACAATATTTCAATTATTATTAAGCTTTGAATTCGTTAATCGACTTGTTCTATAGCTCACATACCTGATTTTGTTGAATTCTTAACAACTACTAGATCGTCGTCCATAATTTCCAGAAAATCATTTTGCCCTTTCTCTTTCGGTGAATCACGCACTGGAGTAAATTTGAGCTTTGTTTTTTCCTCCTGTAACCAGAGTTCACTATTCTACTTGTCTTTCAGTTTTTTTCAGAATTTCACCGTTTCTCAGTAGAAATTCATCATCAAATTCTCGTAAAACATCGGAACTATTGTTCCGATCATCATCATCCCTCCGATCCTTACTCAAGTCGCTAACATCCTTTTCTCGTTAAGGAAATGATAAAACATCCCACAGATCCTTTTGAGCTAGCAACATTCTTTTCTAAGCTTGATGATACGAACATCGCGTTTTATTTCCAGAATCACCAGGAACCTTCTCCATCCTTTTCTAAATTCAGAGACTACGGATGGCGCCAATTGATGAAGAACAAAATTCCACTAGCCTAGGATAAGATTTTGTTCTTTACTATAGAATCTAGCTAAAGAATAAGAGGATTGCATGATGATTTGAATGTTTTTATTGATTGATAGGATTTGGTACAATTTCAGAATCTAGAGAGAGAAACACACACATAAAGGTGTATCATCCAAGAGTCCTTTACATTATGAGAAAATCTTCTATTTATACTAACTATTCCTATCGCAAGTTCTTCTCCTTCAGTCGGATGCACTTGCTCTCCATTTACTTGCAATTGCATCTTCTTTTTTAAGAGACACTTGTCTTGGCTATCACTTGCAAGTTTATCTTTAATCATATGCCTTTTTTGGCATTTGCATATCCAACTTTGACTTTCCCTCATCACGTCCCCCTAGTCCATTGATCATTTGCACAATGATGACAGACTATATAATAGAACTTAGACAAGTACATTTCCATATGCTCTGAGATGTTACCTCATTAAAACCTTGCTTGGAAAAACCTTGTAGGAAAAAACCATCAACAAGGTTTTAAAAAATATATATACACTAGAAAGAGTCGGCAATAACACGGTTTTAAAAAATATATATACACTAGAAAAAAATAAAGAAATAACCTTCCCTCATCAAATATTTATATGATTGCGATAAAAAATAAAGAAGAAATAATGTTTATAAAAAATGTGTGTATATATATGTGCATATATATATATATATGTATATTTATATATATATATATATATATATATATATATATATGTATGTATAGGGGAAGGATCAAATAAAAACAAGATGTTATTGCGAAAACACGAAAACAAATATTAAAACCTCTATAACTTCCTCATACGTTAATATTTTTTTAAAAAATTTACACCAAAAGTCTTAAAATTATGTCACATTTAATTCTGGGGGAAAGAATTAAACTTTTAAAATTTCGAGATTTTTTTTTATTATTGTACATGTGCAATAATACGTATTAATTATATTACACATGTGCAATATTAACAAAAAAACATTAAATTTTATTTTAATTTTTTCCAGAATTAAAGATAACAATATTATAAGATTTATGGTGCAATTTTTTTATCAAAAATATTAACATATAAAAAAGTTATAGAGATTTTAATATTATTGCACATATGCAATAATAATTTTTAATTGCACATGTGCAATAATAAAAAAATAAAAAAATGTTAAATTTTTTTAATTTTCTCCAGAATTAAAGATAACATAATTATAAGATTTATGGTGCAATTTTTTATAAAAAAATTTAACATATGAAAAAGTTATAAAGGTTTTAATATTATTGCATATGTGCAATAATAATAATAAAAAATATTATTGCACCTGTGTAATAATAATTTTTTTAAAAACTTGAATTTTTTTATTTTTTTCCAGAACTAAAGATAACATAATTTTAAGGATTTTGGTGCAATGTTTTCTAAAAAATTTTAACAAATAAAAAAGTTATAGAGGTTTTAATATTTGTTTTCGTGTTTTCGTAATAAAAGTTATTTTCACATTAACCTTACCCTATATGTATATTTATTTATATATATATATATGTATGTATATTTATTGGAATACGGTAGATTAAGTAACTAAAACAAACAAAAAATTAAAACAAAAAGAAAAAATAGGGTTAGAAAAATAGCCATTAAAGTTTTACGTATATTTTAAAAATTTTGAAAATTTTTAAAAATAATTAAAGAAATATTATGATATACAAAAATTAATAAAAGTGGTTAAAACAAAAAAAATATATATATTAATGTAACTAAAAGAAAAAAAGGTTACGGAAATAGCCGTTAAAGTTATATATATTTTTTAGAAATTTTAAAACTTTTAAATTAATTAAAGAAATATTATGATATATTAAAATTAATAAAAGTGGTGAAATCAAAAAAGGAAAACAAAATATTAAAGTAACTAAAACATAATATAAAAGAAAAGAAATTGAAAGAATTATATTTTCGTCCTTTAAGTTTCAGGGGCAAAATGGTTATTCTATCTCTAAATAACTGAAATATTTAACCTTTGTTAGTGAAAAGGGCAATAACTGTAAGTCAATTTAATAAAAAAGGACAACGAGTGCAATTTCTAAACTTAAAGGGCACGTTTCATGATTTCATATAATCATAAAAGACAATATTTGTAATTTACTCTTGTTTTTATGAACGACGAAAAAACTATCTAATACAAAGCAATAAAATGCAATCATCACAATTATAATCAAAGTCACAAAATATTGTATGCATGCATCATCATAATCAAAGTCACAAAATAAAAAGATACATGATCATTTAAGCATATAAAAACTAATGAGACCTCGCTAATCGTCCGCCGCCTCCTCATCATCATCCATGTCATCATCATCATCTGCCGCCTCGTCCTCAATGTCATCCTCACCACCCGGTGGATGTGGAAATGGAGGATGGTCATGGTAGTCCATACGTGCTGCAATCCCCAAGAACATCTGGCTCTGTCAGTTCTGAATCTCAACCACTCGCTCTAAAGTCTCCCTCAGAGCCTGTGGCATCCTGACTGCCCTATACCTATGAAGCACGTCCACCTCCTCGTACGCCACGTCCCCGGCGTGCACCCCATGGCCTCCCTGTCCTCCCTGCACCTGTACCGGAGCCCCATCAGCAACCTCCGGTACCCAAATAACACCACCTCGCACCATCCGATAATAAGCGTCCGCACCATCACCAAATGTTTTGATGATCTTCATACTGTTCAGTAGTGGCCTTGCCTAGCGTCCTCGCCGGAAGCGGTGGGGGCATCTCGTGCTGGTGGTCGATGAGGACACCTGTCGCCGATGCAATGCGTGTAATGTAGGGCCCGCAAAATATATCACTCTTGTCCTTCCTACTCTGATGCGCCCCCAGAAACTTAGCCAAACCGTGGGCTAGGGCGACATTCCTACCGGTCATCAAACAGTAGAAGTAAAATTGATCGGTCAAGGTGACCTGCTCCTTGCTAAAGCCACGTGATGCAATGGATGTACTGATAAGCTTATTAAGGTATCTAAACAGGGGGTCCCTAATCTGTGTAGCCCGGCATCAGTGCCCCTCGAATTGTGCATCAGCGATCGTCGCCCACCACTGCACCTTATCATCATAGTTAACGGTCTTTACGGCCTTAGTGTATAACGGGGAAACCGTCTCATCCAGAGTGTATAACCCTGACAAAACTGCAAATGCACGCAGTGAATACTAATACTCCACCTCGAAGAGAGGGAAACGTACCACCATGGGCTCAGGTGCCATGAGGTCGCCGAGGGCCTGTGGAAATGGACCATCAACCTCCGTGTAAGTAAAGGTGCACAGAAACTCAAATACCAACATCGAGTACGTGGGCAACCCGACCGTATTGAAAAGCCTCCTAAATGGAGTATCATCCCCGACGATCGCGTCGTACCTCCCAATGGCGTCAAGCTCTGTCAAAAACGACACGTCCACCACATTTGATGCCCTAATCTCCCACCCCCTGAACCTCTCAAGTCTCTCTCATGAAATCGTCCCCGGGGCAAACTGGAGATACTCACAACCATCGATATCTATATCAGCCATAACACCTATAAAAAAACCAAAAACTGAAACGTTAGTAAAATAACAATAATAAATAATAATAATAAATAATAATAATAATAATAAATAATAATAACAAATAATAATTATAATAAATAATAATAATATAATATAATAATAAATAATAAATAATAATAATAAAAATAAATAATAAATAAGTAATAATGAGTAATAATAATAACAATTTTTAAAAGAATGAATAATAATTAATATTAAGTAAAATTAAAAAAAAACTGAAGAACAATACGTAGCGTATTAGACTATACGTTGCGTATGTCGTTTATACTCCCTAAATATCTAGCCGAAAATCCCCAAATCCTGTTAGAAATCAAACCCTAACTTATGATTTTGATTGATGCAAGCAATACTCGGTGTGATACAAACCCTAAACTACCCTCTAACATCTAAAACCCCTAAACTAACAACTATGGCATTTAAAATAGATCTAATGGCAAAATATCTAACTTTTAAGAAATAATTGCAGAAGGGTTTGTAGTTCTTACCGTTAGGTTTACGAGAAAAGGAAATTGTATGTTTTCCTGCCCTTTATCCGATCTTCTTCTCTTCTTCTCCGGCTCCGACGAGTTTAATCTTTAGGGTTTTTTTTGTGGTTTGTGAGGAAGAAGAAGCAACAAACGCAGTGTATATCCGATTACTTACTCTCATACACTGCGTATGTTTAAATACGATGCGTATGCCGTTATTTATTAACATATGCTTCGTATGTTTAAATACGCACCGTATATTTATTTTTAAAGAGGTTTTAAAATTAGATTCTATATTTATTTATCTCATATATATGTATTTAATTCAATTTTATATTTATATATGTATTTATTTTTATTTTATATTTATTTATCTCATATATATATGTATTTAAAATATTTTATATTTATTTATCTCATATATATGTATTTAATTTTATTTTATATTTATTTATCTCATATATATGTATTTAAATTACATCACATTATTAGTTTGTGTAATGATCTTAAATAGATCTTGAATCTACTTAATTTATTTAGGCACCCTTGATTTATTATAATATATTACCAACGCTTTTTAATTTTATTTTTCTATAAATATTCAACTAATACTTCAAATTGTAGAAATACCACCTAATTTAATTATTAGAAAAATACTAGAAATACAACTTATTGGAATTACTACAACATACTGGAAATACCAACTAAGCCAATACGACCAATCCAAAGATGAGTCGGTATCACCGTCGAAGGCAAATCGGGCATCGATCTCGGTTTCCTCCTCCATGGCTTTGTGTTCCGCCTCACATAGTTCACGAAGGACGGCCAAGTCCTCACGGTGTGCTTCCTCCCATGCAGCATCATCCTCCTCTTCAACGTATACAGCCGGCCTTCGTAGTTGTCTAACAATTACAGGTCGAGGTGGAGGTGGATGTTAAACAACAGGGGGGGGGGGGGGTTGTTCAACAAGCGGAACAAAACCTGGGATTGGAATCATGACCGAAGGTTGAGCAGGGGCATCATACAAACGAAACCGCCTTCCTCCACGGTAATCTTACAGAACATCCCTTGGTGTTGTTTCCATTGTGAGGTTGTGAAAGTGTTGTAGAATAAATAGAAGGTTTGGGTCTGTAGACATGTTTTGAACACATATAAATGACCCAAGCCTCCCTATTTATAACAAAAGTTTACATATGATGCGTATCCAAACATATGGTGCGTATCAGAACATATGATGCGTATTGAAACATATAGTGCATATCTAAACAGATAAATAATAACAGCAATTAAATAATAATATCAAATAATAATAATAGTATTAAATAATACTAAATTACAATAAAATTAAATAATTAAATAGTAATAATAATAAGTAATAATACTAATAATAAAAAATAATAAATGACAATAATAAGTAATAATAATAGTAATAATAAATAATATATAAAAAGCAATAATATTAATACAAATGACAATAAACTATTACACAAACTTTAAATTACGTAGAATCAAGATGTACTTCGTTACAATGAGCCAACCAGAAAGCACATGGTGTAGGCATGGGATAGTCACCCTTTAAAACCATATTGATAAAATGAACCATTTCAACGTGTAATAATGTTATGATACGAGGGTTGTCATTCGTTTGCGGACCAGCCTGTATTGGAAAGAAGGTTTCACACCCGGTAACTGAGATGTGATGGACAACACAATTGAATCTTGTTGCGATTAAAAGGCCAGTGTATCGCATAAGCATCCAATGACTTCCCGGAGTAGGTGCCACATACTGCCAATTAAGGGTTGTGTACACGTCATGATACAAGTCGTAGCCACTGCCCTGTGAGTCGAATACCCTTTTCCACAACTCGTTTGTTTCTATCTCATCCAACAACTCATTTCGAACATAAGGCCATTGGGATTCGTATAAGCATTGACCAACGGCCACTGAACGAAATCCACAGTTACCATCGCCATTTACATCTTGTATACGTGATATGTATTTCGACTTCAACCATCCTAGAATATGATAATGGTATCTTTCGTAATTGTTCGTGCTAATATCATGAGGACTTGTAGTCCTTGCTTCCTTTTTCTTTGATTTACTATGACTGTTCTGTGTGTTTGGCGCACCTGGTGTTACAAACTGGGAACTCCTGTCCAGGTCAACGGTTTGTTGTGAACCCGTGTAACAACTATACTGGGGTTGCTCTGCTACGCTTTCTTCTTGACCCATGTACGAACTGTGCGTGGCTTGTTCCCGTGCCCTCTCTTGTTTGGCTTTTTGTGATGGGCGACCACGTGTATCTTTCTTCACTTCCGACTATTTCTTCCCGGTCTTGGATTTGCTAGGATTAAAAGCTAACTTGACTTTTTCAAAGATAGTCCGCTGGACGTGTTTAGGTTTCGACTTTAGGTCTTGTTTCATTTCTTTGAAACCCACGTCAAAATCTATATCCCCACCCTCGTCTACACACGTGGCTTATGATAATCCAGTTTCCTCTAGAATACGTCAACTTCTTCTAACGACATTATGTAGTCTGTGTTAAAAAACAAAATGTTAAGTAAATTTTATTGTATAACGAAGAAATG
Organism: Deinandra increscens subsp. villosa; assembly: GCA_039602395.1. Taxonomy (NCBI): domain Eukaryota; kingdom Viridiplantae; phylum Streptophyta; class Magnoliopsida; order Asterales; family Asteraceae; genus Deinandra; species Deinandra increscens. Next base: position 8,629 of record JBCNJP010013506.1, read on the forward strand.
TTATGTAAATTTCACTGTACAGAAAATTACACACACCTGGATTCTCTAACATTCTTTCGAGATGACCCGCGCATGGAATACCACACCCGGTAGTAAATTTGATGGCCGCAAGTAATATTGTGCTTCCGGTGTACATTCTGTAGCCTGTAAATCTCTTTCACTAACAGTTCAAGACATTTGTGTAATACCCGGCCCCTAAGACGGTCAAGCAGTTTAAAGGCCTTGTGATCATTCATTGTCTTGATCTTGATAGTCTCCATAGAATCTTTCAAAGCTATCAACTGCAGTGCTTGTACTTCTTGAACGAAATCTACGATTTGATCTAGCCTTGCGTTAGGTGTGTTCAGGTATCGTTTCAGGGCCGAGTGCTCGCTCTCAACCCTGTTCGTTGTGTATTCTTCGTAATTCGATTTTGGTTGATCCATGCGTAAACAAACTTTTCTTTAAACCGAACCAACCACTCTTTATTGAGATATTTCAATACATCTGCAGAGTAAAAAACAACAACAGATAAATATTAAAAATTGGTCACAAAAGAAATTACAGTATATTTCAGATTAAGGTGCTTACGTAGTCAGTTAACTGGTGCGAGTCGTTCGTATAGTGTGTTTCTATTAAGCTCGTATGCTTTAATGTCTTTCGAATTACACAACAACCACCAATGTTTTTGAAATTTCTCCCAGTTGTAAACCTTATCATTGCCGAACAAGGGCTGGCAATGTTTGCTAATATTTTCATAAACACCTACACAGCTGGTGAGAAGCCTGTGGAAATACTTTTTCACATGCATTAACAAGAGACAGTTCTCTATCGGTAATTATAACGCGTCGCTCTACACACCCCCGTAACATTTCCTTGACCATTTCAAGTAGCCACCTGTAGTTGTCCTCACGCTCGTTGCTTAGAAATGCATCCGCAATGAGGAATGACTGGCATATTGACGTGACACCAACCATTTCAATAAGCGGAAGGTGGTACATATTCGTTTTATATGCCGCGTCAATAAGAAAAATGTGCGGGAATGCCCGCCATATTTTGTAACCGGTCTCGCTACAAAAGAAAATCTCTCGTGTTATATCGGTATCCTCATCCACTCGGATGTGATACACGTAGTTCCTCTGAAGGAGCAAGCTCTCGAGAACCTCCATTGGGGTAGTACCGACTCTCTTGTTGGCCTTAAATTTATCTTGGGCGTTGTTAATTGTTTTCAGGATAGAAACATTATTAGGAAATTTCTTCTTTATCGCTAATAGTATTCCTCATGGCGGGACGTGTTGCTCCATTAGATTTGTAAGCAAGGAAACTTCTGGTGGACGAAGTCTCCTTGTGTATGAGTGACCCTCGAGATGGCTAGCAAGGTGATGGTTATGACATGGAAATTTCTCCACCAACCGATATGAGTTGCTCACATTGTCGTAGTGCCCGGTCAACTCGAACGGACAATCTATTTTCTTACTACCAGTTTTTCTTTGGGTAGCTGTGCTTACGTGAACTCCCCAACGATTACACATTAGCCACACCTTCTGAATGACGGCTATTTTTTTCTTTGGGTTGGTCTGCCGTCTTATAAGCACGTAACCATTTTTAAGGGTTTTTTCCTTCGCCCAGTCTACCAGCTCATCGTGAGTTCTAAATACCTACAAATAATGTAATAAAAAACTGTTTGAAATTATTTATTAAAAGAAATAATATAAATTGTTTAAAATGACTTATAATAAAGGCAAAACTAAATTACCTGATTGGTGGTACAGTCCATGTCTTGTGGGTATATTTTACATTTACCGAACTCATCAAACTCATCTGAGCTGTCACAGTCTTCACCCTCAAATTGAGAACCACCTTGGGGGACCGAGGAGGCATGGGTTTCTTGGTCATAACCATAATAACCATGGGGTATCTATAGACAAGTTTAAGCTTTAAATTTTTTTTAAACAAGTATAAACTTAAATTTACTAAACATTTATATTGTTTTTTCTTGCCTCGTTAAAATCGAACGACGCATGAGAAACCGAGGGGTTAGACGTCTGTAATCTAGATGCACACTGAAAAAAATATTTCAAATAGTTCTATATTAGTTTAACATTTTATGAAAAAGTTACACACATAAAATAAATATATTGAAATCCTTAAATTATATACATTAAATTACATAACAAATTTATATTTTTAAGTGTTGACCTGTTGTGATGAAGGATCCAACGTTGGATGTTGCGATGACGGAATCCATGTTGAATCATAGGAAAAAGACTCTTCGGGAAAAAGAAAATCCCAATACGACATTTTCAAGAAAACCTTACGATGTCCAAAAAACAGAAAAAAACTCGTAGCAGGTGGTCCAACTAAGGAGACTTCTAAGCACATATAATGTTTACCCCACCATACAAACCTTGTACTGACAATTTTAATATGCCCCATATACATGAATACTCACCGTATACGCAAGTTTTCATGGTACATCGTACCTGTGAATGGTAGAGACATATGGTACGTATGTATACAAACGTAGCGTATGTCTGCAAAAAAGGACATAATACGCTGCGTATGTCCATATACGCAGCATATGTCTACAAAAAAAGGACAAAATACGCAGTGTTTTTGAACATACGCAGATGGTTGCTTTTACAAACCTAAATGATTAGACGCCACTAGTCATTCCGGGGATTCAAAATCCTTCAAAATTCATATAGGGTACGTATACTCGTATACGGAACGTATAAACGCCACCTACCAAGGTGCAGGAAAAAATGAGACAACCTATATATGTCGGGTGTTAATTGACAGGTTTTACGAAATGAACGTGTAATTTTGGGTCGAGGAATACAAAAAAAAAATATCATACAAAATGAATACCCGCTCGTGGACTGTTCGGTCAGTAAATGAGCCCACATTAATGGTCGATGATGCTTACTTTGGTAAATCTGGGATATTTTACTTTAAAAATCTTGCATTACGGTCATTTTACAGACTTATCGGGGCGAAGATACGTACAAGGCCTTTGTAGGCTGGCTGATTAGTGCCATGTAGATGAGTTTAGGTTCTTTGATATGGGTTTGATCATGCCACATTTGGGGTATGAAAATACAAACTACATGTGGTTTTATTACAAGAAACCGAGATTTGATCTTGATAGTGGGCTGGAACCGTTAAGGAATGATAAATATGTTGATCGTCTAATTTCTTACATCGATGAAAACATCCGGAGTTTCGACGTGTACGTTCTTGATAGTGAGTTAGGGGCAAAAACAGAAAAAGACTATCCGAAGACCCGGGAGTTTTTCTAGACGAAAGTTGTTGTTTTAAGTCGAACAACATCTGTTTTTCTTTAATATTTAACATTGTGTAATGTGTTTGTATCTCTAAGTTTTTATATTAAATGATTTTGAATTTAATTTGCTGACGCATTAGTTTAAAAAATATAAACATCTGTTTGGCTTAAAATAAATATTACATTTAAATGATAAACTACAACTAAACACGACTAAATAATAGGTTTAAAACAACACAGATATAATTTCTCAGCCATATGCCTACGGTAAGACGTACATGTCTCCTTGAAATCACCGTCCATATTTAACGGCGTCAACTCTACGAACTTTTGCATCAACAGGCATGCAACCACCCCTGAGTCCGAACCTAGACTGGTAAAATCTTTGGGTA
>JBCNJP010013507.1:0-12284 GCA_039602395.1 Deinandra increscens subsp. villosa
ATATACCTTTTTAGAGACCCACCTGGTTCGAAAGTGATTGTAATCAAAAGTGTGGGCCTGCTCTCCTATTCTCTTTCTCAAATTAACAGTGTACAATTTCCATCTTGGCTTTCCAACCACATCCATGAGTCCGCCAAATTTGAAAAGGGGTACGTAGCTTTAGATCAAAGAGGTCAATTGCATAAGAAACAAACAAAGTAGCAAAAAAAAAAAATTATATATATTTAATTCAAATACCACGTGGAACCATAAGGTCCGTCACATGAACCAATCATTTTCTAGAACCGTTCACTTGCCCTCTAAGATTATTCTAACAAAAGAGAGATGATAAGAAGAAGAAACAAACCAACAAATGCAATTTAGTTAAGACTTAAGAGTGAATTACGAATAAAGGAGTATAGAGATAAAATTACAATGAAGTGTCAGCATGGAACACCACTATACTTTAGTCATCTTTTTTTTTTCAAACAAAAATAATGCCAAAAGCATGCTGCTCCAGAAAATATATTAGTTATGCAATTAATGTTATTTATGAATTGGCCATGCGAAAAGCAAAGTTTGCAATAAGCAAAGTTCAATTCTTAATACAGTAGAAGGGGTAATCAAGTTGGGACAAGTCCATGAACATAAATCTTTGTAGGGAAACTTGTATGAATTCATATTTAAGATTAACATATTTTTGTATGATTACAAAATCTTTAATTATAATAACTGGAAAACAAATGAAGAACGAGAGTACAATTTTTTATTATGCAAACATATATGTAACAAAAACTAGGGATGGGAAAAAAAAAACGGTTCTTGAACGGAAACCAGTATGGAATTGGTTAGACTGGAACACGTCAGGGTTGGAACGAACCTATATTACAGTTGGAGTACGGTCAACGTCATGAAAACTTGTAAGACCCCCAAACCCGAGGATATTACAGTTGGAAATCAAGAAAGGGGTTTTCTTTTTTTTTTTTTTTTTGGAACGGCATCGATCAGGCGACCTTGGTCTCACGTGTAAACTTACCATTGCGGGGCTATGTCCAAGGTCGATTACTCAGACCTCCGTGAGAACCAAGACACCCGTCCTGAAGCTTTCTCTTGACAGAAACCCCCTCTTGAAACCACATGAGATAAAACTGTCTCCCCTTGGATTAGAACCTAAGTCACATAGTGACCAAAGGCCTAAGAGCAAAGGGGGTAACCACTAGGACAAATCCTAATAGTTAAGAGATAGGTTATTATGAGAAATTTGGTTTGGATAAGAAAGATAAAAATGAATCATTAGATCTTCAATTAAATGATGATCTATGGCCCAAAGTTTTCCAATGTTAAATTTGAGAGAGAGAGAAAAACAAAGGAAGGACATTTTTGATTTTTTTATCAAATTCTCCTTATTTTTTAAACCTTTATAACTCTTAAATACGATATTATTTTTTTGTAAAAAAACTATACCATAAAAACGAGCGTTTTTTAATCTTTAAAACACGTGCAGTGTTGTTATATATAAAAAAGAAATTACTCTTTAGATTTTATCAAAATGTTTAAATCACTGTGTCATTGTGTCAAAATGTTCATATCATTGTGTCAAAATGTTCAGATCATTGTGTTACATTGTGTGAAAAATGTTCAGATCATTGTGTTATACTGTGTTAACATGTTCAGATCATTGTTTCATATTGTTTCAAAAATTGAAAGAGTAGTTTTTTTTTAAATTTTATATATAGCAACACTATATATAATTTTGACACAATGATTTGAACATTTTGTGTCAAAAATCAAAAAGAGTACTTTTTTCAATTTTATATATAGCAACATTATACGCGTTTTAAAGATTAAAAAAACTCGTTTTTATGGTGTAATTTAAAAAAAAAATAATGTCGTATGCGAAAGTTATGAATGTTTGAAAAATGATAAACTTAATTAAAAGTCAACAAAGATGCTAAGACCAAATTGTTCTTTCTTCCTTTTTTATTAGATTAAGATCCAATGGCTAAGATTACTTCTTACCCAAACTAAACTTCTCATTTGAACCTCTCTCAAGAAGACACAAAAAGTTATAATTTGTATACAACACATTCATTTGGTACCAATGATGGCTTTTTTAATGGTACTCGGTATACACTTTCATGTTGTTTTGGAAGGCTTATTGAATGGTTAGTTATGAAAGGTTTAGCATTAGTTTAGGTGTTTTTGTTAGGGTTTGCTGTTAATCATAATGTAGTTAAAACGGCATGTACCTGTATAGAATTTAAAGTGAGTTTCTCGTGGCAACACGAGTTCGATACTATCTACTTAAAATACAATACAAAAGAAAAAATATTTATAACTTTTTAATATCAAAGGAAATCATGAATTCGAACTCCGTGATAAAGACGTAATACCTCTTTTGGATCTTAACACAGATAAACATGCATTTATTAACTTGATAATTTTGATAATTTTCTATTTTTAATCTTGACGAGAAAGTCATTGCCTTTAAATATAAGGGTTTTAGAGGAGCTTGAGACGTCTTAATTCGTGGTTAGGTGTAAAGTTTTGAAGTTCAGGATATGAAAGACTTCCTAGGATTTGGAGTTTGTAAGAGTTTTATTAGCGTTCTTGGCAATGTAAGGTCTGTGGCGATTCATTGTATTGTCGTAGGGGCTTTTGATTGTTCTTGGTGTTTTTTTCTTTGTTGTACTCTGACATCTTGCTAGTATTCTTTTAAATGAATGGTTGTTTATATATATATACTAGGTTTGTAACCCGTATGTCTTACAGGGCGCATAAGCAAGCATAACAAATAAAATATATAACATAAATTACATATAATAATAAATAAAAATAAAAGTTACACTTATAATTTAAAAATATCAAAATACTTATACAACATTTGAGATTAATAATTCCACTACTGTTATCCTTTTAACTCTGAATTATACGACATATAGTTATACATGTGTAAAAACAAATATTGTGCCACCAAAAAACTTCAAATGCTATACATGCAAAAATGTTATACACTCTAGTCATGAGTTAGAATATCATGTATCAAATGCATTAGAATATCCTACAGAAAATGCACTACAACAATGTTTCACATGCTTTGCTCTATAAATTATTTACACCAATTTTTTATCGTCTTTTTGACAATCATCGCGGATCCTTCTACTTCCTCCCAATTTTGAGTTTTGACGAACCTCGATTTACATTGTCGTCATTAAATCTTTGCATGAATAAATGAAATCTAAATGGTTAGTTATTGTTTGTTTTACTACAAGTATATCACAAGATAGACAGAAATATCAAATCAAATATTTAGCAAGTATGGTCGAATCAATTCTAAAAGTATAAAAGTATTTTCTAAGATAAGCTATGAATAAAACTACGCACATTTTTAGTGGCAAAATTACACATAATTAACATAACTAATGACTTGTAAGTAAGAATAGGTATGCATATTGTTAGAAATTTCAACTAAAAGTTTTCAAATCAAAGCAAGTATTACAAAATCGAGCAAAGTTGTGAACATTTCTATAAATGATTGGTGGAAATCACATAAGAAAGAATAAAAAAGATGAGTTAATTTTACTTAAAAGATTAAAATTGATGATACCTGAAGCCCAAAATTCTCTTTATCATTAGTCATTAGACATTAATCATTCTATAAAAGATGACACATTTATTTACCATTAATTTCACAAGTTTGAATATCTTAACATGCTAGAATTTGTTAGAAGGTGAAATAGCTACAACATGCCACAAATGCAAGTGCATCACCAAACTATTGACTTCGAGGCCTTCAAGAAAAAAAGCACAAATATTCTTCACGACTTGCATCCATCTTCAATTGATTGAGAATGAATCCTTGCATTTAAACTTCCTCTTCAAGGAGAACTGACACTTGATAAAGAGCCTACAGAATCATTGCAACATATATAACATTAGTGGAGCAAACTTTAACATGATATTTAATTTAGAAAACACAATACATGTATCAACATAACTCCTCTAGGTGATATTGGTAATAACATGAGATAGAAGTAACAACTAAAATATAAAACTAAATACGTGATCGCCAACGGTTACATGAGGACAACATAAAGGCAGTCCATGAGATGATCTGTGGGTGGATCAGTGCAGCTCAAGTATGTATGATCACATTCCCCAAAGGAGCAACACAGAAATCAAACATAATAGAATAATACATATACACACACGTATAGGCAAATCTAACTCATATTTTTGCTTAGTTGATAGAAAAGAGAGATAGATGCACTGCATTTAGAGGGACATCACCAGAGAAATCGTCGTCATGCCATAACTTTGATCACAAGTGCAGCCATATTCATATCTAAAGCTGAATAAATCTATATATATTTGCATATACAGATCTTTCATTAGCTAACCTGTTATGTGATGGACAGAATGATATTGATCATTCATATATAAGCCACTGTCATTTCATTTAAACAACACAAAAACATTTGATAAGGTTTTAAAAAACTGAAGTAGGTTTGTCAAGCATCAATAATAGACTTAAGAAAACTGAGTTATTGAGGAGAGATTAATGCATCAAGATCCTACATATATTGGTGATGCTAACCAGTTTGACTGCACTGAAGTCAAGAGTGGAGGACTCTTAAGATAAAATTCGTTACCACTATCATTAGCTTCCTATTTTTAGTGCCACAAATCAAACCCTTTTGTGCCACTGCTATTAATACAGCATGAAGCACCTCAATATTAATAACAATTGGTATTTTGATAGAACCATTCAAAGCAACCGGTATATAAAACATTAAAATTATGGACCCACATGTTCCTATGAGGTTACTCTCTTTACACCTATCAAATCGGGTAGCAAAACCTTACAAATTCAAACTTTAGGACAGTAATCTCACTCTGTGTTTTGAAAGTAGGTAAAAACATCATTAGATCACATTGTTATTCTTTCTTTAGCAGAACAAAAACCTAAAAACCTGCAAAAACATATAAGAAATTGTGGGAGAAAATATCAATCATGTAATATGAGTGATTGCATCAGTTAGTGTAATGGAATTCTCCCTATAAAATGGAAGACTTTCAACGCATCAGAGATCCAGTTTAGATAGCCTTATACTCGCCTGCCAATGAGCTAACTAAATTAATAACACTCATTTAGATCCAGTAAAAAAAGTTGGGATTGAAAAACAGAATGAACCTTATGGCACCATGAATCATCTGTTTGCAAAGTTTCATTGCGTAGTGAGTAAATGCAAAAAGATTTTATGTGAAAACAATTATCGTATTGCCACATTTTTGCTCATGAGACCGAATAAGAAATTAACAAACTCTAAATGTGTTTGGGTTCATCACATATAGTGCCTGTAATTAATTAAAGCAAAATATAAACAATTATTAGATATAGATTTCATTTTCTATCTTTCTTTTGTGTGAAGCCTGCATATTGATACATTCAAAATGAGTGAAAACACTTGTATGTGATTAAGAAATAATCAGTTTAATCTAAAATAAAAATTGTGCATCCAAATCTTTTGACATGAAGAAAACAGCTTCTGATGGTGATTTAATGAGAATGAAATTGCTATCATCTTCTGCTGAAGGAACTATTCCCATAGCAAGAAATACACAAATGATCAATCCTAAAACCACTAAGATTTCATATCTGATATTACAATTTTGCTAACAAATATTGATTTTTTGCCTGTTTGACATCCAAACATTCTCAAGCGGTTCATTTAATATGAGATTATCACAATTAAAACTACAAAACAATCGTAATTAACAAATTTCGAACATGAAATTGGAAAAAATCTAGCATTTACTTCCAAAACAAACATAACAACGACAACTGATATTGATGTTTCCATCACCAAGGCAATCATAATCAAGTCACAACTCACAAAGTTTAGAATAAATCATATAGTTCATTACCAAATCAATCTATTCAATCCTTATCATCAATTTTCGCATCACAACTTCAAAAATCATCTTAAATAGAAACTAAAATAGGAAGAGAATTTTGATTTCAATGTAAAAATAATATCGTAAAACATAAAAAAGAGTTTGAAATATCTTGACTTGCATGCTCATTAAGGCCGAAATTGAAATGTGCTAGATATGTTATGTCTGATATGATCTCGTGTCGTGATCTTTCTCGCAAAATCAAAAAATAGAGTCTAATTATGTATTGCATTTTATTTGTCATTTCAGAAAAATTCAAAAAGATTTTTGGTGTGTTTTAGCATAAGTTTGAAAAATCAAAAAGATTTTAGGTTTGTTTTGATATAAGCTTTGTAAAAGCCAAATAAATTTTACTTCTTATTTGTTTTCGATTGATCAACACATGATACGAAAAACATTTTCAATTCATATATCTTGGATTCTCGAAGAGAAGTTTTGCGCCAAGAATATTTATGTTGGCCAGGTACTCAAAGGAAGAAGTTAAATCACAACTTCAAGTATTCTGAAGTTGTTGATAAGGAAGAAAGAAACTGTACATCGTCAAGTATTCAAGATCAAGCGACCATCAAGTTGAGGGGGGGTTTGTTCTAAGAATATGTTTTAATTGGTGAACATATACTGAACATGACGAGGGGGAGTTTGTTGATAGATAATTTGTGCGTCATGTGAAGTATCTGAACAAGACGATGTGAAGATCAAGACAAGTTTGCTACCAGCCGAACCTGGTCCGAACCTGAGGTTTGGATCAGGCGAACCTCAAGTTCGCCTGAGGTTCGGCCAGTCTAGTATAAATAGGAAACTTGTCTTTATTTTTGTTAAGTGTGAGAAACGAGTTGAGAGAAAACCAGATGCTTAAGTGTGTGTTTTTTAGAGTGTTTCTCTAGAGAGCTTTTGAGAGAGAGTTTGTAATTGTATCTTTGTGATTTCAATAAAACAAACTCTTATTTACATCTCGTTCTTACTCTATGATCAAGCAAACCTCTAGTAAGATTCGTCTTATGGTTTTTCAATAAAAACCTTGAATTCTTCAGATTTTGTATATTGTACAAATCTGTCCCAATCTTCTTTTTCCACAATACCGAAATACGGCTTTGGAACTTTCGCAAGCACCTTTGGTTTTGCCAGGTTGGGAAGAATGTATTTTTCACGCAATTTTCTTCTAAAACCCCTTAGCAACCCACCAAGCATTACCATAATAGTATTCTTTCGACAGTTATCAACCTCAAAATATTGCTAAAAAAATAACATAGATTTTTTAGTCACATGACTTAATGTGAGAAAATGTTTAATATGTTTAATAACCTGAATCAGAGCCCACATCGTCTTCTTGCTGTCTGTTGGAACCTTCTTCCAATCAGGATACTTCAATCCAACCTCTGCCCTTATTACAATATCTCCTTTAAAACTTGAAAACTTCGGTCTATGGTCCCCGGTAACCCTTCCAGCATTGTCAAATGTTAGTGGCCATTTTTTCCCACCATTTTACTAAATTTGGCACGCCACTTTACCAACCGCGACAACCCCCTCTTGCAATTTGTAGTTTGGGAAGCAGAGGTTGTGGGTTCCTCATTCTCATTCTCAGTATGAACCTCATCCTCGACTTGGGCTTCATCGTTTATCATTTCCTCTTCTTCTGATTCCTCATTACATTCCCCTTCACTGTCAGAGGTTGTGGCTTCTGAATATTCATTATATTGATCCGCGTCACTATCCCTTGAATAATCATGAATGTCCTTCAATGTTTCACCCTCACGCTCCATTGTAAATGAGATGAATCCTGAAATGAAATAAATAAGGAATGAAATAAATGCGATGGAATATTTGAGATGAAAAAAATGATCTACTGAAAATGACAGTAAAATTAATACTGACTGAAATTTGGTAGTGATCTCCTGAAGATTTTAGAGGGAAGAAGAGAGTGATGAATCCTAAGGGGAAGAAGAGAGTGATGAATCATTTTGGTGATAAAATTTTGGTGAGAGGGAATAGGAACTGATCAATGAATTTTGGGGAAATTTGAAAAATGGTGGGAAGTAATTTGGGGATTAATATGATCGATCCCGGTGAAAGCATCTCACGTAATAAGGACGTGACAGCATTTATCAGATTTAATATAAACTCAATTAATTCCAAACATAGATATAATAGTATTTTAAACATCACCTTTAAAATGATCTTTAAGTGTAAAATGGAATATTAAGCAATAAATTTAATGATAATTGTATCTCTTGATCTAATGGTTGTGATTAATTTCTTTTTTCCTTTTTTTTCTTTTGTCTTATTATTCAGAATATTTCACATGTCAACACATATGAAAAAGAGCTATATCTTTCACATAACCTCACCCTATATAGTCTACATATATATATATATATATGTATATATATATATATCTTTCAATGTGTTGTAATATATACATTATCATATACACCTTATTGGGACACATTGGTCCCAACTGACCCTCGTTGCCCCTAAACACACCTTATTGGTCATATGCACAACTTATTGGTTATATATACACCTTATTGGGACTCATTGGTCCCAACTGACCCTCATTTCCCCTAAACACACCTTATTGGGCCATCATTGGTCCTAAACCCAACTTATTGGCCATCATTGGTCTTAAACACAACTTATTGGTTATATACACACCTTATTGGGACTCATTGGTTCCAACTGACCCTCGTTACCCCTAAACACACCTTATTGGGCCATCATTGGTCCTAAACACAACTAATTGGCCATCATTAGTCCTAAACACAACTTATTGGTTATATACACACCTTATTGGGCCATCATTGGTGCTAAACACAACTTATTGGCCATCATTGGTCCTAAACACAACTTATTGGTTATATACACACCTTATTGGGACTCATTGGTCCCAACTGACCTTGTTTCCCCTAAACACACCTTTTTGGTCCTATTGGTTATATACACACCTTATTGGGCCATCATTGGTCCTAAACACAACTTATTGGTTATATACACACCTTATTGGGACTCATTGGTCCCAACTGACCCTTGTTGCCCCTAAACACGCCTTTTTGGTCCTATTGGTTATATACACACCTTATTGGACCATCATTGGTCCTAAACACAACTTATTGGCCATCATTGGTCCTACACACAACTTATTGGTTATATACACACCTTATTGGGCCATCATTGCTCCTAAACACAACTTATTGGTTATATACACACCTTATTGGGACTCATTGGTCCCAACTGACCCTTGTTGCCCCTAAACACACCTTTTTGGTCCTATTGGTAATTATATACACAATTGGGTCATCATTGGTCCTAAACACAACTTATTGGCCATCAATGGTCCTAAACACAACTTATTGGTTATATACACACCTTATTGGGACTCATTGGTCCCAACTAACCCTTGTTGCCACTAAACACACCTTTTTGGTCCTATGCACAACTTATTGGTTATATATACACCTTATTGGGAGTTATTGGTCCCAACTAACCCTCATTGTCCCTAAATACACCTTATCGGGCCATCATTGGTCCTAAACACAACTTATTGATCAAATAATCAAATGATTGGTATAAAGAAAAAGAAACATACTAAGTAAGGGAGGGTTTGTAGGCAACACATAGTCCCTATACTTTACGTCCAACCAAGCTCGGTACAATCCCAGTTCCTCCTACTGGGTCCATTCTTATGCCATCTTGGAAGAGTGGTTGAAGGTTTTAAATTTCAAAACAAACAACGGAAAAGTGAAATTAGCCGTTACTAGTTACATCACCTGTTTGGGTTATTAAAATTTAAAAAATTAACAGTAAAAAAGTAACGTAATAAGGATTCGAACACGGAACATGGTATGTTAATCTAAAGCGCTTCTACCACCTGAGCAGCACCCTGAGTTAGAAGCTACTTTTCATTATAATTTATTTAAATATGATTCTAACTGGGCCCGCTAAATTCTAAAAGAGGCGGGATAAATTAATGAGCGAATTCAATTGAAAATTTCATATATCACTCTCGATTTCCCCAATTCCCCGCTCCCCATTTCTCCATTTCTCATTAATCGACATAATTTTCCCTCTGTCATATTACTTCTCCAATAAACAAGTTCACAGTAAAGATTATTGAAAAGGGTTTTCAGTATTAGCAAAACAGTCGTTTTTAATAATCTTTGTTGTTGTATCTGTTAGCAAAACAAACATGGATAAGTCTTGGATGGTAACCAGTAGAACCACGAAATCATATACCGATGGAGTTAAATCATTCTTAAAGTTTGCAGTTACAAATTTGAAAAATATGGAAATTCCATGTCCCTGGGTTAAATGTCTAAACCATTACTCTTATCCTGTTGATGATGTAGATTATCATTTGTTTTCAAAGGGAATCAATCTGACTTATACAAGGTGGACTAAACACGGAGAGAAACACGAGCCCGCAGGAGAGGAGCTTCACACCGAATCATTTTTCGATTCCGGGATGCCATTCGGTGCATCAGAAACAATAGAAATGGTCAGAGCTACTGAAAATTTCGCTAATGACCATGAGAAGTTTCAAGAATGACTCATGGATGCTGAGAAGCCCCTGTATGAAGGAAGTCGTACATTCACAAAGTTATCTGCCTTGGTTCAACTACTGAACTTGAAGACTAAGCATGGAGCATCAGATTAGTTTTTTTAATGAACTTTTAGCTTTGCTGAAACAGATGCTACCTGAAGGTAATGAAATTGTGAAAAATACATATGAGGCCAAGAAGATTGTAAAAGTCAATGGGTGAAGGGTACACCAAGATACATGTGTGTATCAACAATGATTGTATTCTTTACAGGAAGGAGAACAAGGACCTAACTATATGTCCAACTTGTGGTGAGTCCAGGGTGGAAGGTGGATGGGAGGACTAAGAAACTATACGACAATACTCTTGCAAAGGTAATGTGGTATTTCCCCATCATTCCAAGATTGAAACGACTGTTTTAAGTGAAAACCATAGCGGAAGATCTAATGATGGTATGCCACCAGTTCCAAAATACCCGGTGTGTTACGCCACCCATCCGATTCACTGGCATGGAAAGCTATAGATGACAGATATCCCGAAATCGCTAACGATCCTAGAAGTCTTCGTCTTGGCATTTCAACTGATGGGGTCGACGTGAATAGAGGCAACAGAAATCACAGTGTGTGGCCGGTTCTATCTGTCATTTACAACCTTCCACCATGGTTGTGTATGGAAAGAAAGTTCATCATGCTTTCGTTTTTAATATCAGGAGCGCCTGGAAACGATATTGATGTATTTTTGGAACCATTGATTGATGACTTAGAGTTGTTATTTGAGGCAGGTGTGGAAACATATGATGCGTATGCGCAAGAACAGTTTACTATGCGTGCAGTTGTTTTATGGACAATTAATGATTACCCTGCACTTGGTACACTTTGTGGTTGCCCGTACAGTGGATTCAATGGTTGTGTGGTATGTCGGGAACAAACTAAATGCATTAGGCTTCCTTTCTCAGCCAAGCAGTGTTATGCTGGTCACAAAAGATATCTACCACATACGCATACCTTCCGAAAGCAAACAGAGGCCTTCGATGGTAAACAAGAGTTGAAAGATGTTGCAGTTCCTATGACCGGGGAATAGATATACAACGAAGTTCAACATATCAGGAACAAATGGGGAAAGGGATTAAGGTGTACTGATTCAGAAATCCCAGAGACCTTAACCGGAAGAGGGGGGAAGATTGATAAGAGAAAAGAAAGAAAAAAGAGAAGCAACCATATTGGAAGAAATTCAATATATGGTTTCGAAGACTTAGATATTGGAGGCATAATAGTGTCCAACATTGCATTGATTTCATGCATATTGAAAAGAATGTGACTGAGAGTCTTGTTGGAACTCTGCTCAACCTTCCTGGAAAGACAAAGGATGGACTGAATGCTAGAAAGGATCTAAACTTTTTGTAGTTAAGACCAGAGTTGCAGCCTAAACAGAACAAGAACAACATAGTACTTCCTGCAGCGTGTTACACGTTACAAAAAGATGAAAAGGAAAAGTTTTGTGACACTTTGTATAACTTGAAGGTTCCACAAGGCTATTGTTCTAACTTTTCTAGTTTGGTTAGTCTGAAGGACAAGAAACTTGTAGGGCTCAAGTCACATGACTATCATATGCTCATGCAACAGTTTCTGCCAATTGCAATTCGGTCAGTCATGCCTGAACCGACAAGATATGCTATTATCAGGCTTTGTTTTTTTAAATCAATATGCAACAAAGAGATTAACGTCAAAGAACTAGATAAATTGCAAGCAGATCTTTGTGTCACACTATGCCTGCTTGAGAAATATTTCCTGCCATCATTTTTGATGTTATGCT
>JBCNJP010013508.1:0-12282 GCA_039602395.1 Deinandra increscens subsp. villosa
TTATTCCCGGTTTGGCGTCTGTGTTATCTACGGAAACGAAACTATATAACCCGAACTCGATTGACGTCATCTTCTTCACCCAATAACTCCGGTGATCGGAACTCTAACTCCGGTCACCGGAAAATTGCAAAACACAAATAAAACTCATAAAAGGGTGCGACTAACATTAAGGAACTATTACCTCGAGTCGGAGATGAGAGATTGATACGTTTTGTACACCGAAACGAACCTGAAACCTAATCACAAACTCGGAGCACGGTCACGAAACTCAAAACGGTTTGCTCCTGGTTGCTCCTCAGGGACTCAGGACCACAAGGATGTGTCAAACGAGGGTAAACAGTGGCTAGGCAGTGGTGGTTCGGTGGTGGTCTCGGTGAGTTTTGTTTCGTCGGAAAAACAGGGAACGAGAGGAGAGCTTGCGAGAGAGAGGGAGTGTGTGTTGAGGTTTGCCAATGACTCGGTCATCTATATCATTGGGATCAAATAACCGATCCGAAATTGAAGAAGGAATTATGTTGGTTTATTTACGGGGCGATGACCGTGCGACGGTTTTTGGATGTGGTATGAATGAGACATTACATTGTCTTTAACTAAATGACAGAAACGGTCCCTGCAATTAATCCATAATAGGACTCAAGTTTGGACAATTACAGGATGGGTCCTTGCATATTTGACTAAATAAAATGAGTTTAGGAATTGACAAGAATAATCCCTTGAAGTTTAAGAGTGTTGACGGTTTTCTAACGGAGTTAACAGGAAATGTTTCTAACCACGAATATACGAGGAATGTCAATATATACAATTCGTATAACGTTTATAGGAAATATGAATCTCGTTTTACTAAAATAAATCATGGGATATAACTCCACAATCATCTATTTAAAATCACATAAAATCATAACTTTTATATTTAAATCACATAACTCTATGATTAAAAACTTGTAATTAGAATCCTTAAATTACATAAAATCATAAATGTAATTAAATCATATTATATGCATATGCATTTAATTCCACATAAAATCATAGAATTAAATCTATAACTTATATATTTAAATCACATAAAGCCATAAATAATAGCTTGTAATTAAATCCTTAGGTTACATAAAATCATAAAAATGATTGATGTCATATATACATATGTGTATGTATTACTTAATAGGATATATACATAAATATATCACACAAAAGTAAAGGTTTAATTATTACATAAAATAACATAACGTCACATGAAATCATAATGTATGATTTACATAAAAATCAAGAATATCAAACGTCTAGACTTAAGTGTATGCTCGTATATTGATTACCACACAAAACCCTAATTGCTAAAGTCAACGCAGATAAACACATAAATGTTCACACAACATTTAATACATTTTACGTTCAGTTAATGTCAAAAATGACCTGAAAAGTCGGATTGTCACAGTTTAGTTACAAGTGATTTGGTTTGTGTTGTCGTTATGTTTTGATTTGGTTTTAGACTCCATGTAATTTCCTAGCATCTTACTAGTTTTAATGTTATTATGTTGGCTATTCAAAAGAAAGTGAATTGTTATCTATCTATCTGAAGAAATGATATAATTATAAATTATATTAACCCTATATACAAAAATGTAAGAGCATTCACGGTAGGTTTTTTAAAAAATATGTGAGTGTAAATCTGTAAAATTTAAGGTTTGGTTGTGAGTGGTTGTGAGTAGAGGAGAGAGAAAAAATTTAGAAAATCTGCATATTTGACAAAAACATGGTGATTTGCTAAAATTTGAGGATTGGGAGAGAGAGAAAAAGTAATGATAAAGGTATAAAAAATATTATTTAATTATAGTTGTGACTGAAAGAGAGAGAAAACGTAATAATAAAAGTATTAATTATAAGGATGGGAATGGATTACTTGCTTCTCTGGTGCCTCGCCATTTTCATGCTCCAATTCTAGCGGTGGTGATGGGTTGTCTCTCCTTCTCAGCCGTGTTCCGACGAGCAACGGCGATTGTGGTTCTCTTGGCTCAACCGGCGAATTTCCAGCCTTCCGTGTTGATTTTCGGCGACCTAATGACGCGATTCTGACTGGTTTCCTATTAATTATGTGTAAGTTGTGTTCTGAATGTTTAGGGTTTGATTGTATCTTTGATGTAAGTGATTATGTGTTATGGAAGTAGTATTGTGCTGATTATTTGGTTTATATATGTATGATTCATGCTATTCTGATGATTTACCTTTTTTTAATGCTTTATATCATTGTGGTATATGATTGGGTTAATTTTTGTAAGCAAACCTTAGCAACTTATGTTGTGCAGGTTGGTTTGTGTTACTGTTTTTTAAGGTAAATGTGTACATGGTGCTCTCAAAATTCCAGTTATGAATTTTTTTTATAAAAAATGGTTACCTGTGTACATGGTGCTCTCAAAATGCCAGTTATGAAAGGGTTTTTTTTAATAAAAAGTTGTTACCTCTTGCAAAAGTTTCTTTGTGTTTCAAATTGTATAATAGAAAAATTAGGAATGCTATTAATTGTCATTGATGTTTGTAAGGGGAATTTGTGGCCGAGAATGTAAGTGTTTTTGTTTGTGAAGCATAAAGAAGATAATTGATTTGTTTGGTTTGAAGGATTTTTCCTTTTTGAATGCTTTATATGACTTTGCTATGCTAGCCTTAACTTTTAAAACCAAACCTTATCAGCCTCACTTATGCTTCCAAACCTTTATGTTTAATCAATAGCCGGTTGTTGTTTGTTGTTCTGTGTTTTTCAGGTTTGCATTGTTGGTGTTGGAGGTTTTTCGTTGCTCTTGGTTGTTTGGTAAGCCTCTAACTTTTAAGGCCCACCCATGTCCTTTCGCTGTAAATTTTTTAATTTTCTTTGCATATGCCTCATTGTTACAGTTTATGATGTTTTCCCCATTCAATTTGAATTATGGTCATGTTCAGTCATTTCTTCTCATTTGCAGGCTGTGTTAGGCTGTTTGTAACTTTCTTTCGGTTGGTTCCAAATTGTTGTGTCGGTGTTAATTTTTTTCCTTATCGTTCTTAATGTTGTTATTTTGATTATTGTTAGGGTTGCTTGGCTACCTTAATTATTTTTAATAGCCTGTCTATTGTAAGGCATGTTTTATTAGTTTCAATAGGTTTAAAAGCATGTATTTTTGGTCCTTGCTTGGTTATTTTCATTATTGTTAGGGGTGCTTGGCTACTTTTGTTAGGTTCAATAGCCTGTCTATTATAAGTCATGTTTTATTAGTTTGGGTTGGTTTAACAGCATGCCTGCTAATCCTATAAAACGTAAGCGTAGACGTTTGGCCAGTGCCTCTGTGAGCTCATCTGTTGGTTTCTCTTCGCATTCACACTCTGATGATTATGTTGACCCGGGCTGCTGCGTTCAAATATGCAAATTATGCGTCGCCTCATTCTGGTATGCCAAACGTTTGCGTTCTGCCCCGTCTGGTGAGCGTCATAAGTATACCATTTGCTGTAGAGGTGGTCGTGTTCGGATAAAATATCCAATAAACCCCCCGAGTACTATTAGAGACCTTTTCAACAACTGGTATTTCCTTGAAAGTGTGCGTGCCTATAACTCCATGTTTGCTATGACATTCTTTGGGGCACAAATAGATGATTTTGTTAACGATGGAAACAGCCCGTATGTGTTTAAGGTAGGCGGTCGGGTGTCTCATTGGTTGGGGTCTTTGTGCCCGACCTCTAATGAAAAGCCAAGTGTTCTTAACTATATATATATGATACATCCAACGAGGTTTCTAATAGGCTAGACCATCTATCTTCAACTCAAAGAAAATCATTGTCAACATATACCTAACTAGAAAAATATTACACTAACATGCCAATATCTAAACAGAAAACGCAGATGATGCAATGAAGAAACTCAAAGGAAACGATGCCATACGACAGATTGTTGGTTGCATTGGAGGAACGTGATATTTTGGAGGTATAGGCTGCCCAAAATATAGTCTTTTTTAAGGGCAGTAATTTTGTGAATCACTTGAAGGTATGTAAAAAAGTATATATGTATAGGCAGTTAGTATCTAGGATGGCATCTCTATAAATATTAGATTTTGTGAATTAGTGGCAAGTGTCTAGGAGCAAGTAAAGAAACATTAGCTTTTGTAAATTAGTATCAGTTATGTAAGATATTATATGTATCACCCTCTCTCTCAATGCTATAACTTTTATATTGATTGGTGCTCATTTGGTATGCATATACTATGAAATCATATAATGTATATTTTTGGATTATTGCAAAAGTGTCTGAGGCAGAAGTGTTGCAATGTGTGCTATTGTTGGATTATGGCAAAAGTGTTGCAAATAGGGATGGAAAAATTTGAGCAGGAAGGTCCATAGTAATATTAGGCTTTTTTGAAATGTCAAACTTTAAGTATTCATATTTTGCAATTCTAACTTTCAAAGGTGTATTTGTTTGGTGTTGTTGTGCTTTTTTTTAGTTATTGGTTTTGACTTTCAACACTCACATTTGATGGTAGCTACTTTGACTTTAGAAAGTCAAATAGTTGATGTGTTCTAATTTTTTGACAGAAGATTGCTTTTGCATGTTCTTTCCCCCTTTATATGTTTTTATAGTTTGTTGATGAGGTAAAGATGTTGAGCAGCCCCTTATATATGAAACATGTATTGTCATGATTTTATAGTTTTATTTCTTTTAAGCTGATTGAAAGTTCTATTTGTATTTAAATTTAAAGTTCCATTGACATTTCATATTTCATTTGTCGTGGGTCTACAGGTATGAAATCCGTAATGGTGTTGCTAATCGGCTTTTTGAAACGGTCCGACTCCGTCGCGAATCACGGATCGACCAACTTGTACTATATACAAAGTACAACTTGTATCCTCCTCTCTAGTGGTTAATTTTTTTAAATTTATTCAGCAACCATTTTGTTTAATAGAATTGCTTTGCATTTGATAAACAAAAGACTTCCCCAACCCAAATGGTTATGGCACTTAGCCTATTGCAGATGCAACCAGGGTTCAAAACCTCTAGTTGCTAGTTGAATTTTTAAATTTATTTAGCACCTTTTTTTGTATTAAATACAATTTTTAGTATTTAATAAACAAATGGTTACCCAACGCAATTGTTAGTGCACTGAGCCCACTGGTGTAAAACTCATCCGAGATGATCGAGTACTTCCAGAGTATCCCTCGAGTATTCCCGGTCTACGCCTAGTACTCCCCATATTCTCCGAGTACTCACTCGACTTGGACGAGTACTCACTCGACTTGAACGAGTACTCACAACCAATATTGCAAAACTCGCAAAGCCTACTAGGTTGATCGACTAGGGAGTCGACTACGAGTACTCGACTTAGGCGGGCAGTACTCGGATATGGTAAATTGTAACGAAAATAATATTTGGAAAACTATATATATGTCAAAATCATAAATTTATTAATATTCATAACCAAATACGTGAATATCAATAGAATACATGTCCAAATCGCATGAATAAACTGACTATACGATTAAAAGTTAAAAAACATTCACTAGTTAATTTTCAGACAGGGGTGGACCTACCTTTGTGGGAGGGGTAGCGCCCGCTACCCCTGAACTTGCGTCGCGTAGTGAAATATTTTTTTTTGACGTTTTATGTATTTCGTTACCCTTGAAATACTTTTTCCGCTACCTCTGAAAAAGAGAAAAAAATTAGTAAACACGCAAGTATAAAGAAAGATTTCACCATTGTTACACTGTAAATGAGAATGAAGAAGAAGACCACTATTATTTTATATATTAATATTATGTGTGGGGAAATGTGAAGGTATTACTTATTTTTATATATAGGAGTAAATTACATTTTTTGTCCTTTAACTTTGCCCGTTTTGCAATTTTTGTCCTTTATCATTTTTTCTTACATTCTCTGTCTCTTTAACTTTTTTTTCGTTCATCTTTTGTCCCTTTTAATAGAATCCATTAAAAGTCACCGTTAAGTCAAGGGTATTTTTGTCTTTTTACCTTTTAGGGTATTTTTTAGTTAAATAAAGAAGGGGGGCTATTCTGTAAATATTTTTTTTCTTTCTCTTTTATCACCCCAACCCACATCCCCCTCCCTAACCCTAAAAAGAAAGAGATACAACAGACGTGCTGCCCCCATCTCCGGCGACCATCTCCGACCCCTTCCCTACCCCCTGCCGGCGCTGCCCTGCCATTCTCCGACAAAAGATGAAAGAAAAAATCAATGCATCCGTTTTCATCGCCGACGGATATGAACCCTAGAAGCAACAAGTTCCCGGAGCACGAGCATCTCAAATGCCCTAGATGCGACTCCAGCAACACCAAATTCTGTTACTACAACAACTACAACCTCTCACAGCCTCGCCATTTCTGTAAAAACTGCTCGTCGTTACTGGACCAAAGGCGGCACTCTTCGTAACATCCCGATCGGTGGCGGCACTCGCAAAATCGCCAAACGATCTTCAAATTCGAGTTCAACGAAACGCACGTTAATGGCAACGGCTACGGCGTCACCGGCGACATCGACGGCAGCGCAACCGGAAGCGGAAGCGGCGGTTGTGTACCGATCAGGTAGCGATGAGCAACAAGTTTAACAAGTTTAACAACCTCCCTCCATCCGGCGATTGTTGCTCCGACTGTGGTAAGGTAACCTGGTAATTAAATCTTGAAGGTTAATATCTGTTAACCTCCGATGTCCATTTGCAAGTTCCAGATTTGAGAATATAAGGATATTTGGTTATGTTTGGTGGACTTGGATGATGTTTGGATGGTATATGGAGGCTGGATCAGGGGTTGTGGTAGTAGGAAACCGCCGGTCAGCCGCCGGACTTGGACAGACGCCGGACTTAGACAGCCGCCGGACTTGGAGAGGGAACCGGCGCCTTCTTTTTTTCTCTTTTTCTTTTGTTTTGGTTTTTTTAAATAAATGGTAGATTTACATAACACCCTCTCTTCTTTATTTAACTATAGAAAATACCCTAAAAGGTAAAAAGACAAAAATACCCTTGACTTAATAGTAACTTTTAACGGATTATGTTAAAAAGGACAAAGGGTGAACAAAAAAAAGTTAAAGGACAGAGAGTGTAACAAAAAATGCTATAGTCGATCAGAGTGTTTATAGTTGCTTGTTTGTTGGTTGGAATGCGTTGAGCCACAGCACTTTTCGGAATGGAGTTTGTGTTGGCACGACTTTCGAGGAGCTTTCATGAAAATATCAGGGGGGTCTGTTCCAACTTTTGGCTGTTTTTATTTTATTTTTATTTTTATTTTTCTCTTATTGTTCGTGTCTGTCTATTAGTTATGTGCGTGTTCTTCTATCACATTGAGGACAATGTTGATCTTAAGTGTGTGGAGGGGGACAGGACGTCAGTTTTAAGTTTTTAGGTAGTTATGTTATTTTGTAAAGAAAAAAATTAAAAAAACATAAAAATCCAAAAAGATTTTTCATTTTTAGTTAGTCCTATTCTTAGTGTTTTAAAAAGTTTGAAAAAAAATGTCTTTGGGATTACTTGCAAATCATGGAAAATGATAGTACAATTGGGAATCGGTTTTCAAAAATAAAATTAAAGAAAGAAATGGGAAAAGTGGTAGGAAAGGAAAGAGTGGAAAACATAACTAATCTGTGATGTGTCGGTAGGCCCAGCTGACCTAGGAGTAGCTTAAATAGCCTGTGTGGTTATTGTTGTATAAATATGCTAATCAGTCTGCTAGTGGATTCCCATTCTAGAGGTGATAGGAATTCTGAAACTGATGATTAGGAGGAAAAAGACCACTTTAGGTTAGATACTTCTATGTCCTTAGAATAGTCAATTGAGCATATTAGGTAAATAGATTAGTTAATAATTTTAGAGTGAAGGGACGAAATACTCATGTACAAACTAAGGATAGTATCCTGTGGTGCGTGCCTCTGATGATGTTCTGGATCTCGCGGCCAAAATACTCACGTATGATTTCGGGGGTAAGACCTTGTGAAAGAATGCCTCTGATGATGTCCGTTGGTAAATATAGTTAAAATTAACCAATTACAAAAAAAAATGAAAATGAAAAAAAAAATATAAAAAAAATAGTAGAAAAATAAATGCTCAACATGTTAAGGCTATCTTAATCACTATTCTTTGGACATCTTAGTATCTTCTCTAAAGAGGGTGGGAAAAATTTAAAAATATAATCTTAAATACCCTTTGTTTTGACTAAATATGAATCGGGAGTAGGCTGAACTTGATTTTTCTTTAGTGGGACCCGTAGGTAGACTGAACTTCTATTCAGTAATTTCATAAACACTTGGGGGTGAAACAAAAGGTTAGTGGTTGGGTTTAGTCGGACCGAAATATCGGCGATTACAGTTAGTACATGTGATTACATTATGGTTTGTGGAATTGACTTGGTGGATAAATTAAAATGTTAAATGATTTTGAAATTGATTTCCCGATTATGATTCCGTGGCAGTTTTTCCAGGACGCAAAAAGACAAGTGTGGGGATGTGATGTGTTAGTGATTTGTAGCGCGTTATCATTCTTAATTCCCTGTTTTTATGGTTTATAATTAGTCGGGAAAACTCATCACTTTGTATAGTTTCGTTTATTTCAGGTTTGTACGTTAACGTGACGAATTCGGTCGGATTGAAGTGTTAGAAGATTAGAAGAATTCTGGATTCGAGATCAGATCGTGTCGCGAGGGTTGAGACTTTCTCCTCGCGACACGACGCGTGTTGAAGATAAGAGCCCCGACTATTTTGGCGAGCTCGTGTCGCGAGCCTGTGAAGGAGAGACCGTCGCGCCACGCGACGGGTGTGATGTCGGCCAAAAATTAGGGTTTGGCTATTTAAGCCAATGTGATGCCATTCATTCGTAACTTCTGCTCTCTTGGACGATTTTGGACGGCTGTTCACGACTTCCAGGCGAATTCCAAGCATTCGGTGAAGATTTTCAAGCATTCAACAAGTATTCGATGGCGTTTTCTTTGATTTCCGTATTTTCGACTTTTGCCATGTCTGGCTAATTCCATTATAATCACTTTGGGTGAAGGTTAGTGGTTTACTGAGTTCAAACTAGGGTTTTGATATTGGATGAATTTGTGACTAGTGACAATCTCAAATTCAGTATTTGCTTGTTTGATGTTTTTGACTCATTACTGTGTTTGTACCCCCCGCTCCCGGACTACCTTAATTGCATAGCTCTAGGACTATACTAAGTACATTCATGATAATTGGTTGGATAGGTTGAATGAGTTTATCAATCATGTCTATGTGGTTTCTATGTTCAATGCCCAATGTGTGAATTCAGTAAATTCACGAAGCCGGATCTTAAAGTGGTTACCTTTAGTTTACATAAGTTTTAACCATTCCATTGTTAGCATTAACTTAGTGATAGTAATTTAGTTTAAATCAATCAATCCAATTTCATAGCTAAGAGGCAACTTTTCTACTTTTCTGCAATTTAGGTTAAAGTAATTTAGGTTAATTTAGCTCGTAATTAGTCAATTAGCAAGTGACCACTAATTCCTCTGGTTCGATACCCTGACTTCCACTACTACAAATCTTAATTAAGTTGGGGATTTGTAACGGTCGCGACAAACCGTTATCAAATTGGCGCCGTTGCCGGGGAATCGTGCGCTTGTTTGTTAGTTGATTTATTTGTTTTTAATTTTTCCAAAAAATTTCCAAAAATCCAAAAATAGTGTTTTATTCTCGTTCCCTGCATTTTATTCTGTTTTTATAAAATTTAAAAAAAAATAATTAAAAATTTGGAGTTTTGCTACGTAACCCGTTTGCTTTGTTTTGACTGTTTCGTTGCTTCTAACGTGTTCCTTGCAACCTCTAGAGCAGTGCTACGTAACCCGTTTGCTTTGTTTTGACTGTTTTGCAGGTTTGTGCAAGTTTTATGCATACTAGGCATTCACAAAAGCAATCACCGCTAATCTACAATCCAGAAATTGAACGTACAGCTCGGCAGAACCGAGCAGAGCAAAGAAGCAGAAGAAACATGGAGAACCAACCACAAAACCAACAACAACAACCAGTCATCCCACCCCAAAATGACCCCAATCTTCAAAACCAACCACAAGACCCGCAATTTCAACCACAAAATCCAGTCCTTTCAGAGACAACCATATCCCGACCTTGATGACCCGCTCGATGGGCGACCAAACTCACACCACTCATCTCGGTCGTCACATCATGAGGCAGAAGACCTCCATTACAGAGGTCAACAACCGATTCCACCACCACAGCAACCACCCCTATTTCGCCGAGCACCACAACAACCACCTCCTCAACAATTTTACCCTGCCAACCAGGCCAACATTTGGCAAAACCCGATGTTCGATCAACAAAGATACGGGTATGGAGTTGCAGGCAATGGAGGTCAGCAAGATTGGCAGCAACAGGAAGAGCAAAGGGATCAAGAGTGGTACGAGCCTGATGAAGACAATGGGTACCAATACAGAGGTCAACCGGAGGTTCCAGCTAACCCACGACGACAACAACCTCCGGTTAACCCTCAACCAGTGCGTCAGAATCAACCTCAAAGGGGTGTGCCTCATGTTCCTAATAATCAAGGGAGGAATCAAATTCACATGGAAGGAGGAGTACCGAGGATAGTGACACCAGCCCGAGCTCAAGGAGTTGAGAGCCATTTCAAGCCTATCATTATGCCGAGTTCGTCAGCAGTTGTAACTCCGGTCTCTCAGAACAATAGGGCATTTGAAGTGAAACCTCAATACTTGGGTTTTTTGCCGGAATTTTATGGAAAGAGGACGGAGGAACCATACCTACACATAAAATCGTTTGAATCTACTTGCAGCACAATCGGGGCAACAGGTTTTACAACAGACGATGTTAAACTGATGATGTTTTCTTTTACACTCAAGGATCGAGCCCGCCGATGGTTTGATAGTCTACCCGCCGCAAGCATCCATACATGGGCGGAGTTGCAAGAAGCGTTCTTGGATGAGTATTATCCAATGAGCAAGACCAGTGAGGGCCGAGCAGCTATCAGAGGTTTTCAGCAATCATCAGGGGAGCCTTTTCATGAAGCTTTTACTAGATTTAAAGAACTTTTACGAAAATGTCCTCATCATGGTTTTGAAATGTGGGATCTAATTCATTGTTTTTATGATGGTTTGTTGCAGGATGATGCTCGGGATTTGCTTTCAATAAGCAATGGAACGTTTCTCACAAATCCTGAAGCGGATGATTGGGCTCACATGGAGCGTTTGTCTACAACATCAAGGAGACATGCCCAATCCGCAAGAAGACCAAAAGTAGCACTAAAAGCAGTGGATTATGGTGCGGAAGAGAAGTATGAGAGTTTGGAGAAGAAGTGTGCCTTGTTGGAGAAACAACTAACACAACTCAAGGTCGGTGGTGGTAGTGAAGAAGCGAAAGCAGCGTCATCATTTGTAGTTTGCGCAACATGCGGAGAGTTGGGACACTATGCGAATCAGTGTCCTACTTTGGGTAGCGGGCAGGAGGATGTAAGCTATGTTCAAGGAAAACCATTCGACTTCAACTCCAACACCTATCATCCGAACATGCGAAATCATCCAAGTTTCAGGTATGGTAATGCAAGTAATCAAATGAATACTGAATTTCAAGGTTCTTATGTGCAGGGTGGAGGACAGCAGTACCAGCAATCCCAGAATCGTCAAGGAAACTGTAGGGATATGATCATGTAATAGTAAGCGTATGTCCGGAAATTATTTAAGCCTACGGGGTCACACGTCTCGACACCAAATGTATTAATATTAATTAATGGTTAATTAATATTTATCACGAATTATTTAACGAAGTTTCGTTAAAAACTAACAGTTAATTGTTAACAGAGGGGTGTTAGTTGTAATTAGAGAGAGTTGTAATTGGATTACAATTAGGAAAAGGTTTAAGGATAGGCCATAGGGCCGAAAATCGTAAACGCTCCTATGCCAATCCTTAACTTGTTTATCAAGTATTTTAAACCTATAAATAAACCCTCTGGGTTTGAGGTTTAGTTGCTGCTTTTATCTGATAAAAGGCAAACCCTAATTCTCTCTCTCTTCTCTCTCGAATTCGACAACAAGAAAACCCAAGGGGGGTTTCGGTTCTTGTGTGGTTCGACCAAGGCTGTCTCGAGTGGAGGTGTTCGTGATCAAAGTGCTAGCACATAGCATTGGTGTGTCGTGTGTGCGATCGTAGAGGGATTTGCTTTAAATCCTCCAAGAGATCAAGTCAATCCGAGCTCATAAGCTAAACATGTTCTATCCGGTTAGTTAGATTAATTCATAGGATTAATTCCGCTGCGTACTCATGTGATAATTTGTTATATAACCCAACAG
>JBCNJP010013509.1:0-12281 GCA_039602395.1 Deinandra increscens subsp. villosa
TACACTTCGTTCCAGCAGCCATCAGGGTTCCAGCAACAACCCTACTATCAGCAGCAGCCCCATGCCAACCAAATGCCCGTCCAAGAGCCATATGTCACGGGCAGTACTATCCGCCTCAACCTTACCAATATTCGACTTCTCCACCCATGCAGCAGCAGTTTATGCCATTCTCTTCATCGGCATATCCATATCCTCCCTATGGAACTTACCTGGAGATTCCGAGATCATCTTTTTCTGGACCAAGCCCGATATATGCACCCACCCCTTACGTAGACCAGACAGGGCCTAGCTCCCCGGTTATTGATGCACTCCGGGAGGAAAACAAGGCACTGACGAAGAAGCTGGAGAAGCAACTCAAGAAAGAAAGGAAGATGGCGGAGGAGGCTAAGAAGGTGTCAGCTCATATCAAGCATCTGACTTCATTTGGAAGCCACTATGATTAGGGGTGGAGCTTGGTATGGCAAGGAGGTGACGTGGTGAAGATTGTGAGAGAATGTTTCTTTGTGATGTTTGCGTTTGTTTTGAATAAAGTTTGGGGTGTCTGTTTTGTTGCTTGTTAAACTTGTTTCTGTTGTGTAACTTAAGACCTAAGGTGGGCTGTGTAGCAGCCTGTGAACTTGTTGTGTGTGCAATGTGTTAGGAATAAAGTGTGCCTTTTTGTGTTACTATTAGTACTCAAATGATGCATATATTAGATATATATATATATATATATATATATATATATATATATATATACACCAATAAAGAAAAGGTACAAACACAGAAATGATAAGCAAGTTTGGGTTATATCTAAAAGGAAGGTTCAAACAGTCATCTAATAAAGGTGGCAGAGCAAAGGAAAACTCTTAAAATTTGTCACGAATACTAAAACCAATATTCTTCAAAAAGCAAAAATCATAAACTCCCAAGAATACACCCAATATCACAAATTTCCACGAATACCACATCCCTAATCAAAACCATTACTCTGGCAACATTCATTTCAGATCAAATATGGCTACTAATCAAGAAGACGATCAGGCTCATCCCTCCAACGAGAATGATAATCCATCAATTCAACAAGAATCTCAAAATAATGACACTGAGAGAAGAATAAAGGATATAGTTTCTATTGAAGTAGCAGCTGCATTATCTGAGCGCTTGGCTAAAATGAAGCAAGATGAGAGCATGCCTGCTAAATCAGAAGAAAGTCAGCACAGTCGAACCAGAAGAAGACGAGATGACAAGCGGTCGAGATCACCCGTTAGCCCTCGTAGCGAATCTGTGCATAGACAGAAAAGAAACCGCCGACACTATGAGGATTACTCATCTAACGAGGAGGAAAGCGACAGAGAAGACAAGAGAAGAGAAAAGAAAAGAGGTTGCACTTACAAGGCTTTCATGGCTTGTAAGCCTAGTATCTTCAAGAGGAAAAGAGTGCAACTGACACTCTAAACTGGCTGGAAGAGATGGAAGAAGTGCTGGAAATCAGTAACTATGCAGAAGAAGACAAAATAAGATTCGCATCTCAATTATTTAAAGGTAGTGCACTAATCTGGTGGAAGACGATTAGAAATGCAAAAGGGAAGGATTGGGTTTATCAGAAAAGGTGGAGTTGGTTCAGAAAGATTGTGATGAGGAAGTTTATATCAGAAAGTGAGTCGGAAAAACTAGAGAACGAATTTACCAACTTGAGGATGGATATAAATGATTACAAAGCCTATATCAACCGTTTCAATGAGCTGTTAACTTTAGTTCCACATATGGCCGAGACAGAAGACAGACAAGTACGTCGATTTGTATAGGGAGTAAGCCCTGAAATACGGGCAAATGTGAGAACAGCAAGACCTCAGACATGGGAATCCGCCATGGACTTAGTAACGATTTTGAGTGAAGAATGGCAGAGACAAGTGGAGCAGCGAGAAGATATGGGAGGAGATAAAAGAAGATTTGACAATAAGAAACGAGAAGGTGGATGGAGGAATAACAACGATAAAAACTCAAAGAAAACCAGGGATGACACATGTAGGAAATGCAGGAAGACTGGTCATAAGGCCGCCGTGTGTATGAGTAAGGAGGTATGTTACAAATGTGGAAAGATGGGTCATAAAGCTAACGTTTGCAGGAGTGAAATAACATGTAAAAAATGTCAAAAGAAAGGGCATTACACTAAGCATTGCAGAATGAACATAGAATGCCAGAAATGCCACAGAAAAGGACACCACTCGGAGCGATGTCCCGGCATCATCACCTGCTACTATTGCAACGAAGACGGGCACACCCGACCTGAGTGCCCAAAACTCAAAGAAATGGAGAAAGGAAAAGGGAAAGACAAGGGGAAAGAAGGTGGAGCACCACGAGGGAATGCTCGGGTGTTTGTGCTGAATGCAGACGAGGCCCGCAAGGATGACAATGTCGTAACTGGTATGTTCCCTGTTAATAATCAATTTCTCAGTATACTATTTGATTCTGGTGCAAATAAAAGTTTTATATCTGTTGCATGCATGCCTAAATTGAATTGCACCATACACAAACTTGATACTCCATATATAGTAGAAACTGCCAATGGACAAGAAATAAGTATACCTGAGATAGTTAGAATTGCCAGTTAGACATTGACACTTCTAAGTTTGAATTAGAATTATTACCTATGACCTTAAGCGGTTTCGATATTGTGTTGGGTATGGATTGGTTAACCCATCAGCGTGTAAAAATCCACTATGATGTCAAGACAATAACGGTGGAGTCTGCAGATGGTAAAACTCACACCATTGTTGGGGAAAAATTAACAAAACCCAAGAAGATCTTATCCTTACTTCAAGCAAGAAAGTGCATGAGAAAAGGATGTTATGCCTTTCTGGTAAACGTTGTAGAGTCACCAAAGGATAAGAAAATAGAAGATATACCGGTGGTCTCCGAATATACTGACGTGTTTCCAGATGACTTACCTGGTTTACCACCAGATCGGCAAGTGGAATTCCGAATAAATCTAGTTCCAGGAGCAGCCCCAGTTGCGAAAGCACCATATAGATTGGCACCGTCAGAAATGCAAGAGTTAAAGAGCCAACTACAAGAACTCCTGGATAAGGGATTTATAAGACCCAGTTCATCACCCTGGGGAGCACCAATGCTCTTTGTAAAGAAGAAGGATGGATCGATGAGAATGTGCATCGATTACCGAGACCTGAACAAGTTAACAATCAAGAACAAGTATCCATTGCCAAGGATCGATGACTTGTTCGATCAACTTCAGGGTGCAAGTTATTTCTCTAAAATCGATCTAAAGTCCGGATATCATCAAATGAAAGTACGTGAGGAAGATATTCCCAAAACAGCCTTTCACATAAGGTACGGGCACTATGAATTTACTGTTATGCCCTTTGGGTTAACAAATGCACCGGCATTGTTCATGGATCTAATAAATAGAGTGTGCAAGCCTTACCTTGACAAATTTGTCATTGTTTTTATTGATGATATTCTAATATACTCGCGTACAAAGAAGGAGCATGAAGAACACTTGAGAAAAATGTTGGAGATATTGAGAATTGAAAAACTTTATGCCAAATTCTCTAAGTGTGACTTCTGGTTGAGAGAGTCCAATTTCTTGGACATGTGGTAAATGACACGGGAATCCAAGTAGATCCAACAAAGATAGAATTTATTATGAAATGGGAGCAACCAAGATCACCAACAGAGATCCGACGTTTTCTTGGATTAGCTGGATATTATCGTAGGTTTATTCAAGACTTCTCCAAAATTGCCACACCTTTAACGGCATTAACTCAGAAGAATGCTAAATTTTATTGGAAGCAGAAACACACTGATGCATTTGAATTGCTAAAGCAAAAGTTGTGCTCTGCACCCATATTATCTTTGCCAGATGGAACAAAAGATTTTGTGGTCTATTGTGATGCATTTATCAATGGACTTGGGTGCGTGCTTATGCAACAGGATAAAGTAATTGCTTACGTATCAAGGCAATTGAAACCACATGAAAAGAACTATACTACTCATGGCCTTGAGTTAGGAGCAATAGTATTTGCCTTGAAAATTTGGAGGCATTACTTGTATGGAACTAGGTTTGAGGTTTACCCTGACCATAAAAGTATTCAGCACTTGTTCAACCAGAAAGAATTAAATATGAGGCAACTGTGATGGATGGAGGTGTTAAGTGATTATGATTGTGAGATCAAGTATCACCCAGGAAAAGCCAATGTTGTGGCAGATGCGTTAAGTCGCAAGAATAGGCCTAAGCCACTACGAGTGAGAGCCATGAGAATAAATGTTAAAGTAAATATGATTGATGAGATCAAGGAAGCTCAGAAAAAGAAACTGGAAGAGTCAAACCCAGAAGAGGAAGAAATGATGACTAAAGTACGACAACTTGACGTTGGACCAGATGGAATTTTACAATTGGGAAACAGAATCTGGGTACCCAAGGAAGGAGAATTCTGGGAGGTAATACTGCAAGAAGCACATAAATCCAAGTACACAGTGCATCCCGGTGGAGATAAAATGTATCAAAATCTGAAAACCCATTACTGGTGGCCGGGAATGAAAAAGGACATTGCTAAATACATAGGACATTGTCCTGTGTGTCTGCAAGTAAAAGCTGAACACCAAAAACCAGCTGGATACTTACAACAATTAAAAATTCCGGAATGGAAATGTGATTTGGTCACTATGGATCTTGTAACCAAATTGCCAAGAACAAGAGGCGGAAATGACACGATTTAGGTAATTGTGGATCGATTAACCAAGTCGGCACACTTTCTACCGATACAAGAATCATCCCCATTAGAACAGTTGGCAAAGTTGTATGTGAAAGAAATCGTTTCAAGACATGGAGTTCCATTATCTATTGTCTCGGATCGGGATAGTCGTTACACTTCTCGATTCTGGAAAGCATTCCAAGCAGCTTTAGGAACTAAGCTACACTTTAGTACTTCTTATCATCCTCAGACAGACGGGAAAAGCGAACGAACCATCCAGACATTGGAGGACATGTTAAGGGCGTGTGTTATCGAGTTTGGTGGTAATTGGGATAGTCATTTGCCATTAATTGAGTTCGCTTACAGTAACAATTATCATACTAGCATCAAGGCAGCTCCTTTCGAAGCTCTATACGGACGTAAGTGTCGTACACCACTGTGCTGGTCAGAAATTGGTGAAGGACAATGGACAGGTCCTGAATTAGTATTGGAAACCACTAAGAGGATCAGGCAAATTCGTGACAAACTCAAGGCCGCCCAAGATAGACAGAAATGTTACGTGGATAAAAGACGAAGGTCTTTGGAATTTGTAAAAGGAGATTTAGTAATGTTAAAAATATCCCCTTGGAAAGGAATTATGAGTTTTGGAAAGCGCGGGAAATTAAGTCCACGTTATATTGGACCGTTTAAAGTAATCTCCAAAATTGGAACCGTGGCCTATCAACTTGAACTACCTAAAGAGCTTAGTGGAATTCATGACGTATTCCACGTTTCAAATCTTAAGAAGTGTTTGATCGATAAAGATATTGCTGTTCCAATTCAAGATATAAAAGTGGATGAAAAGTTGAAGTACATAGAGCAACCTGTTGAAATATTGGAAAGAGTAGAAAGGAGACTAAGAAGAAGACGGATCCCTATGATCAAGGTCCGATGGAAGTCACGCCATGGGCCCGAAACCACTTGGGAATTGGAAGCAGATATGCAACGAAAGTACCCCCAGTTATTTAATTAACAAAATCCTGAATTCTGGGACGGAATTCCCTTAAGGGAGGGGGAGTTGTGACACTCAAATTCGGGATTCATTTAAATAAATAAAAGTCTCGAACCGGGATTCGAAAACAACAACAACTAACAAGCATGTGGGCTGGAATCCTGTTACAAATTAAATAAAGGGTTGGGCCAGCTACAAAAATCCAGAGAAGGCCCAAGAGATTTAAAAATTTTCGCAGCCCATTAAACCCTTGAGCCCATCTGTGAATTCCTATACCCTTTTGTCTGCTACCCAGCGACCTCAACAAGAAATTTGTCATCTTCTCCCCCTTCTTTTTTTATACATGCAGCGCATAGTTCAAACCTTCCCCATCTCTCTCAAAATTTTCGAACAGCAGCAAGTAGCAGGGCACCAGGAGCATGAGAAGTTAATCATCCAAGAGGAATTAGGGCACCAAAAATTATAGTAAGTTTCCTCTAAAAGTTTCTTATAATCTAGGGTTCATAGTTTGGGCTATGGAGAAACTAAATGATGATTTAAAAATCGAAATCAGGGGGAGATTGGGAGTCGAATCTGTGGCTGTCCAGAGAAGAAAACAAACCCTAGAAACTTCATTCAAGGAAAGTATTGGGTATAACCTTACTTTTGTATAGAAAAGTTGATGGTTTGAACCTCAATTTCTCAAGGGAATGTTGAATTGATAAAGGTATAAAGTTGTAAGAAGGAGGAGGGGCTGTTAGTCTCTTGGTTGTGTGTCAAAAGGGAGGCGTAGGGACTGAATTTCGAAAGAGGGACTGCTGGTTGCTGTTCTGCACCTGTGCAAGGAAGAAGAGGCAAAGTGTACAAGCTTTTCTGCACAAGGTACAATTTGGTTATGCATGGCAGTTTTGTAGAATAAGAAACCCAATTCTGATTTGTTCCATGATTAGATTACCAGCCTTAAAACCATGCTAAAACCGAGCAGATTATCATAATTGTAATGCATGTTAAGTAACATTTGAGATTAGACTAGAAAAGAATTAAAACTTAGTAAGGTTTAGTATTAGTTCTCATGAATTCATAGGTTGGTAAATTTGAAGAATTAGAGTAATGGTGATAAGAATTTGAGGTAATTGGGAAAACCCAGGTTTGGTTTCGAAAAGATCAAGGTCTGACCCACTATATACTTAGTGTTGCATTATGCAACATTATACAACAACTTTATAAAAATGTAAATTAAATGACGTTTACTTAAAGTTATAAAAATAATACAGTTATACATACTTAGTATGGCAGTATACAACAATTTTATAAAAACTAAACAACATTTACTTGAACTTCTAAAGTTAAGTTGATGATAGGTGTTTAGTGTTGCATTATGCAACAACACTGAAAACAGAAAGAATTCGAGTTTAATAAAACTTGAAGCGGGTCATAACACACCATTTTTCCAGGATATGATTAAACACCATTCACGGGTCGCGAATGTCAGAATACTCAGTATTACATTATGCAACATTAGTATTGCATTATGCAACAGCTAAGCTCAGAATATTTAAGTTCAATAAAATCTGAGGTTAGAACATTTTTATGAACCAAGATAACAATTGATATACATATACATATAGGAAAATACCAAAACAAGCATTGAGTTTACCAAATATGAAAACCGAAATTACAAGACAAACAGGACATGAGTATAACACATATATATTTTGTTATTATTATTGACTTAGGTTGATTAAACCAGTAAAGGTCTGAATATCAAAGTAGATCATCACGGTTAAAGTCGCCCATTTTAATCAGGTGAGTTCCGTATTCCCGGCTCAGTTTTACAAGCTAAAACGTTACGGGCCACAACGCCAATTGATATGCTATTTATCAATTACATTTAGTTGTTATTGCTCTATCGTTTACATTAAGACAGCATGGAATGCGAAAATACTAACTGAGCTAGTATGCTAGAATTCATGAGGTGTATGTGTTGTACCCCGTTCTTTATATATATTTTTCTGGTTGGTTCTAGTCGTTCCATGGCGTGTATACATTTAGCTAAGATATGTGGCAATACAGATTGTTGTGTATAGGTTACGGCTCACCAACAACTTCATAGTTGTTGATACCAGTGGTTTACAAATTTTGCAGGTAATCCAACAGACAAGTGACTTCACGAATAATAGGAAATAGTGACCAGTAAAGACGTCAAGAACTGTCGGGCCCAATTATAAGCATTCTGTTAGGATGCGAAGTCAAGATTTATTATTATTATTATTTTGTTTACTTTTAAGATTGTAAAACTTAGTAGGCTGTCTATAAAAAAACAACCCGTTGTTTAATATTATCATATTCTGTTGCTTCCGCGTGTATCTGATATAGACAGTCTGTTTTCTACAACACCTGTCACGAACCTGATAGGCGGTTCGGGCGGGGTGTGACAATATTGGTCATAACATGCTGAACTACACTTCAATTTCAATTACTTCAGCACATAAGTCATGTTGATTACTGGTATAATTTGTCCATCTTAAACTCATGCACAATCATACTCATAACATCTGGATATGTTATTGTATTGATTACACTGCTTTGACCAGTGTACCCCACACTATCAGACATACTCAGATATGTATTTGCTTATCACACTTTGTGATTTCATTTGTTATTTGATCACATAATGATTGTATTCATGATTTAATCAACTGTGTTCCATGCAAAAAGAAATAAGAATGTTAAATCGTCTACCTTAAGGTCGATCTTTCGATATGTAGATAAAGCCTCAGATTTAACAAAATAAGAAAATAAAACAAGTTGAAATTGTATAGCCCAATAACAATCAGGTTGGTACTCCCGTACATGCAGAGAAAATCCGATGAGTTATACGAAACACCTAAGAAAATAAAGCAGAACGTCAAACGAACAATAATCAGGCCGGTCTTGTGGACACGTAGAGAAAGTCCGATCGTTTGACAAAATAAAGAAAATCAAACAAGTTTAAATCTTTGCAAAATGAACACATGTATACACAATGACTTATCATTTTTCTCCTTTTCACACATCTTTTTCTTGATATCATGAGATACGCATCAAGATGTTGTCCACTTGGTCAAGCATACGTATTTAATGTGTTTATCACATCTGAAATACTTTTTGATTTAATGCCGAGCCTATCAAGCATATCGAACAATGATCCTATGGCTTTTTCATCTATTTTATTCATGAGTCAGACACGTAAGCCAATGTACCATCATTTTCCAATCATGTCGGATCAATTTTTCAATTTTTCATTTAACA
The DNA here is from genome assembly GCA_039602395.1 of Deinandra increscens subsp. villosa. Classification (NCBI taxonomy): domain Eukaryota; kingdom Viridiplantae; phylum Streptophyta; class Magnoliopsida; order Asterales; family Asteraceae; genus Deinandra; species Deinandra increscens. The sequence continues at coordinate 8,956 of JBCNJP010013509.1, forward strand.
AAAACACAAAGATACTATTTTTGGTTTTTCAATTTTGTCCCCTAAACTACATACGAAATGTAAAAGAAAGAAAAATGACCAATCGATACTGATACCTTTCAGAAAAACTTTCAGTTTTTGAAATATGAAGCATTCAGTTTATGTTAAACAGAAAACTCCACTATCAGCAACTGCTTGAAGCTTGAACTTCACAATCACCGACATATCTTCTTAAAGTACCCTGCACACTGGTTTAAATTATTAGTATTCAAATGACCCGAAGCACACAGCTTCTGGTCGACCAGTGTCTTCCACAAAATCAGTTGCATCTTTGCTGACCACCTTAGGTTGCCACTGCATTTGTGCCTTTTCAGTTTTTACTGAATCATCATCCTGTGATGACTCACCAACACTAGAATCGAATTTGAAAAATTGTTTCGTTTTAAACTTTGTTTTGGATGATGGTGACTCTATAAAAGTTCTGGCTGATTCATCAATTATCGTGGTAGTTTTTCCAGAAAAAGATTTTTGTGCGACTTCAGGACAATCGTTTGCTATTTGGCCACGTTGGCGACAATGATAGCGCAAGCGATATGATCGCTTAGATTTTCGGTTGTCCTGAAATACACAATTAGAATCAAAGTCACCACTAAAATCATCTAAGCATTGAAATCGGTTAGAATGCACCCATTTGGAAGTAGGACTTTGTGGAGTAGCATTTGAACTAGAAAAGAATAATTGTTGATCCTTTGACCATCTCTTGAAGAACTTGCAGATGAATTCTTCTTCTGTTGCTTTCCCCTGAAACCTTTTTCCATTCTTGAGATGAACACCTAGGCGAGATGATAAATTTGTTCTAAACCGGTATCCTTCTTTTCCTTGTTAATCTTCTTTGAAACATTTATTTGATTCTGCTTCTCAAATTTCTGGTTCTTGTTTCCCAACCCGGAACATTTGGAACCAGATTTTGACGATTCAGCTTGAGAACCAGAAACACCATCATTAGCCATTTGAGAAAATACAGCTTTGATATCCTTCAACTTGTTGGCTTCAACCAACATAGCAGCAGCTTTTCTTCAATCACTTTCTTCTCATCTTTTTCACTATGTTTGTCTAGTAGAAAGAACACTCGTATCTGCTATAAACACACCAGAAACAAACTTTGATGTGGACATTTCAACCACATTTTTCTCTTTCTCCTCTTTCTTCTTTGACTTTTTCTTTTCAGATTTCTCATAAACAAATTCAGAATAATCTCCAGTTACATCAGAAGAATGAACATCAGCTAAAGCATCAGATTGAATCACAGGATGTGGAACTTGATTGAATTCTTTTCCTGCAAACACCCTTTTGAAGTTGTCATCCTAACACAAATAATTGCAAATGAATGTGAATTTGTCAAGTTTTTTACCTTTCGATTAAGATCCAAAACTTCAACATTCAAATCTGATATCTTCTTTTGAGCTTCTCCCAATGCCTTTTCTGAGTAAATCAACTGTTCTGAAGCTTGGTTAGACAGAACCTTTGCTTTTCTCATCTGATCATGTGCATCATACACTTCTTGTGTAACTTTCTTCACCCGCTCTTCATGAATTTCAATATTTCTTGTCAATAATTTGTTGTCATGCGTCAAGCTTGTGACTCTATCTAGTAATTTTGAATGTTCCTCTTGACGATTACTTTCCAAAGTAGTAACTTCATTAAGAGCTTTTTTAAGTTCATCATTTGTCTTTGTAAGAGATTCCACCATGGTCGTTAACTTCTTAAACAGATTATCGAAATCTTCAATGACATCCTTTGCTTCAGTTTCCCATTTTTGAGCATTTTGAACCAACTCTGCATTTTCATTTTGCAACTTCAGAATCTCTCCTTGATCTTCACGAACAATCTCATCCAACTTTTTCTTCATTTCTACAAACTCTTCCAGTAATACACTCTTTTCTTTTATCAACTTTTCATTTTCCTTAACAATCTCATCAGAAACGTCACACTTTCTTTTGTAATTATCTAAAATTTCTTCCTTCTTCTTCTTTTCCGCAACCAACTCTTCTTTTTCTTGAACCAACTCCCGAATCTTTCTATCCTTTTGAGCACAAAAATCACAAGTTGACTCATAACCATTATCTTCAGAATCACTTGTTTCAGATTTACTGATCTCAGATGCCTACCCACTTGATTCAACCTCAATATTTGCCATCGATCCATAATTTTATGGAGAATGAACTAAAAATGCAGATTCATCAGCAAAATCTGCAGCCCAATCATAACCTTCCTCAGCCACTAGAGCCTTAGCATCTTTATTGTGACCATGATTATCTGAAGTACTTGGTTTAGAAGAAGATTGCTTGCATTTTCGAGCAAAATGTCCTAATTTAGAACATTTGTAACATTTCAATTTAGACTTATCTAAACCCAGTTTGACTCCTTGAAGAATAGAATTCTTGCCATGTTTGTCAATAAATTGTCTTCCTTTTTCAACAGTCATAGCAAACTGCCAATCCAAATCTAATATATTTAGATGATCATCATCCATCTGTTTTAGATCCTCTGAAACCAAACCAGAATCACCAATTTGACTAAATATGGATCCAGACAGAGATGATATGAAAGCAGATAACAAAGCAGCTAAATCTTCGGTTGCTTAAGTAGGAGCATACTTGTTGGATGATCTATTAGGAATAGTAAAACTGCAACCTGAAGAATAACCAGAATTTTTAGACTTTCTAGCAAGAAAGGCTGTTATGGGTGGATTACTGCTTGAAATAGTATGTGATTTTGCTTTAGCATGCATTGTAGCAGTATTTTCTCCAAAATACAATTCAGGATTTTGAATCGAAGGGGATGCTGACTTTTTCACAATTATTTCCATTTCTCGAGCTTGTAATTTGCTTGTCAACTGATTGAATGTCCAACTCGAATAACTTGGATCATTAGTCAATATCATCACAAAATTCTCCCACTTTTCGGGTAAAGCTTCCAGAAACTTTTCTTTCAATTCATCATTCTCTTTCTTGACACCCACAACATCAAGTTCATTTATCAAGGTGAAAACCTTGCAATCAAGTCCGGAATTTTCTCATTCTCACAGTGTCCGAAATTATCAAACTCCTTCTTTAAATTTTCTTTCGAGTGTTTTTATATTGATCATTACCCTCACACCTTTCTGCAATCGCATCCCATAATTCCTTAGCCGTTGTATATTGCTTAAATTGATGCATTAGATCTTTTGGTAAGGCCATTGTAAGAAAACTATATGTTTTCTTCTCTCTGGAAAAGAATTTTCGTTCGTCCGCATCAAAACTACTAATCATCTTTGGCTTGTTGGGAGCTATCATTGGATACTCATA